>JAGWEN010000333.1:80754-123282 GCA_018703685.1 Orius laevigatus | reverse complement strand
ATGGAGAAATTGGATGATATTCAAGGTGAACTGGAGGCGGCGCGACAGAGGTTGAAAGGAGTCGAGGAAAATATCAAGAAAAGTATAGGACGTGACGTCATTGGTCCGGCAAATCAAAGGTTTGGTGAAAAAATAAGTTTTTGTTGTTTAATTTATGGTTTTTTTAGGGCTGGGTTCAAGAGGGCGGCGAGGGGCGATGATGAGGTGACGCCGAGGAGAGTGGTGACCGCCAAAAGGCGAAATGTCGTCATCAGGAGGGATTTCGTGGCGTCACCGGTGACCGAAAGGGTCTCGGCGAAGAAGCGACTTGGCGAGCAGACGGTCACCGTGTTCAGTCGCCTTTCGGGGCCGCCGCGTGGCGACGACGACGACGAGAGCGAGAAGACGGCGAAGGTGACGTCACAGGTCATCGCGACCGAGACGCCGAGTCGACGCGACGTTCTCGAAGCGCAATCCGGCGACCAACACTCCAAGGCTCGCAACCGTCGCATGTTCGGCGCCCTTTTGGGCACTCTTCAGAAATTCAGGCAGGAAGAAGACGCCCTCAAAGAAAAAGTATGTGAAATACAGGGATTAGGCTAATTAAACTAAAGGGATTAAGCAAACTGAAGGGATTAAGCCATGTTAACTAGAGGGATTAGCCCATGAAACTGCAGGGATTAAGCTTTTTAGAATAGAAGGATTAGTCTATGTAAATTGAAGGGATTAGGCTAATTAAACGAGAGGGATTAGGCAAACTGAAGGGATTAAGCCATGGAGAATAGAGGGATTAGGCTTTGTAAACAGGAGATATTGGGCCATGGAAACTGAAGGGATTAAGCTTTTTAGAATAGAGGGATTAGTATATGTAAATTGAAGGGATTAGGCTAATTAAACCAAAGGGATTGAGCCATGTAAACTAGAGGGATTAGGCCATGAAACTGCAGGGATTAAGCTTTTTAGAATAGAGGGATTAGTCTATGTAAATTGAAGGGATTAGGCTAATTAAACTAGATGAATTAGGCAAACTGAAGGGATTAAGCCATTAAGACTAGAGGGATTAGGCGATGAAACTGCAGGGATTAAGCCATGTAAACTAGAGGGATTAAGCCATGTAAACCAGAGGTATTAGGCCATGAAACTGAAGGGATTAAGCTATTTAAACTAGAGGGATTAAGCCATGTAAACTGCAGAGATTAGGCTGTGTAAACTAGAGGGATTAGGCCTTAAAACTGCAGGGATTAAGCCATTTAAACTAGAGGGATTAGGCGATGAAACTGCAGGGATTAAGCCATGTAAACTAGAGGGATTAGGCGATGAAACTGCAGGGATTAAGCCATGTAAACTAGAGGGATTAGGCCATGTAAACTAGAGGGATTAGCCATTTAAACTAGAGGGATTAAGCCATGTAAACTAGATGGATTAAGCCATGTAAACTGCAGAGATTAGGCTTTGTAAACGGGAGGGATTAGGCCATGTAACCGAAGGGATTAGGCTATTTAGAATAGAGGGGTTAGTCCATGTAAATTGAAGGGATTAGGCTATTTTAACTAGAGGGATTAGGCTAAATTAAACTAGAGGGATTAAGAAAACTGAAGGGATTAGGCATGTAAACTGGAGGGATTAGGCCATGTATATTAGAAGGGATTAGTCCATGTAAACTAGAGGGATTAGGCGATTTAAACTATAGGATTAAGATAAACTGAGGGATTAAGCATGTAAACTGCAGGGATTAA
Organism: Orius laevigatus; assembly: GCA_018703685.1. Lineage (NCBI taxonomy): Eukaryota > Metazoa > Arthropoda > Insecta > Hemiptera > Anthocoridae > Orius > Orius laevigatus. Next base: position 121,567 of record JAGWEN010000333.1, on the reverse strand, counting down.
GTCGTGTAAACTAGAGGGATTAGGCCATGAAACCGAAAGGGATTAGGCTATTTAGAATAGAGGGATTAGTCCATGTAAATTGAAGGGATTAGGCTATTTAAACTAGAGGGATTAAGAAAACTGAAGGGATTAAGCCATGTAAACTGCAGAGATTAGGCTTTGTAAACGGGAGGGATTAGGCCATGTAACCGAAGGGATTAGGCTATTTAGAATAGAGGGGTTAGTCCGTGTAAATTTAAGGGATTAGGCTTTGAAAACTAAAGGGATTAAGACATGTAAACTAGAGGGATTAAGACATGTAAACTAAAGGGATTAGGTAGGCAATTGAAACTAGAGGGATTAGGCCGTGTATACTGAAGGGATTAGTCCATGTAAACTAGAGCGTTTAGTCGATTTAATTTATTAGGATTAGGTCATGCAAACTGCAGGGATTAAGTCGTGTAAACTAGAGGGATTAGGCCATGAAACCGAAAGTCCATGTAAATTGAAGGGATTAGGCTATTTAAACTAGAGGGTTTAGGCGTTGTAAATTAGAGGGATTAGGCTATTTAAACTAAAGGGATTAGAAGATTTCAACTAGAGGGATTAGACTATTGAAATTACAGGGATTAGACTATTGAAACTACAGGGATTAGGCCATGTAAACTATAGGGATTAAGGGGATTTAAACTAAGAAGGATTAGACTATTAAACCTATAGGGATTAGACTTTGTAAACTAGAAGGATTAGTCGATGTAAACCGAAGGGATTAACCCATGTAAACTCTAGAGATTAAACTTTGTAAACGGGAGGGATTAGGCCTTGTAAACTGATGGGATTAGTCCATGTAAACTGCTGAGATTAAGCCATGTAAACTGCTGAGATTAAGCCATGTAAACAAGAGGGATTAGTCGATTTATTTAAACAAGAGGGATTAGTCAATTTATATAAACGAAAGGTATTAGTCAATTTATTTAAACTAGAGGGATTAGTCAATTTTAACTGCAGGGATTAGTTGATTTAAACTAGAGGGATTAGTCCATGTAAACTGAAGGGATTAGTGCATGTAAACTTGAGGGATTAGGCTATTCAAACTAGAAGGATTAGTCAATTCTAACTACAGGGATTAGGCCATGTAAACTGCTGGGATTAAGCTATTTAAACTAGTGGGAATAGGCCATGCAAACTGCAGAGATTAAACCATATAAAGTGCAGGAATTAGGCTACTTTAAACTCTAGGGATTAAGCAATTTAAACTATAATTTTGCGGTTACAAGGATTAGGCCTTGAAAAATAAAACATTCATTTTAAGGGATTATGCCATATAAACCACCATTATTATGTCTCAAAAGTATGATTTCCTGATCTTTCTTTCAGGTTGAAAAAAGGGCTCTCGTGGAAAAGAAACTTGAAGAAGCCGCCCTCAGGGAAAGGGAAGAAATCAAAAAGAAAAGGCAAGAATTGTTCTCATCTAGGAGGCAGCAGCAAATCGAAATACGACAACTAGAATTCAAACTTACCAGATTAAAACAGGTATACTTTTATACCCTAAAAATGACCTTTTTTCCTCACAGGGGCGGACTGGCCCGGGGGGGTGGACAGAACCCACCCGTGAATACATAGAGCCCCCCCGGGTCAGTTTTAAGCTCCCAAACTGGGGGGCGTAAGCTGTCTCCAGGGGGGTGTCGGAAAGCTCAAGATTTTTTTTGTGTGTGTGTGCAAATATCCCCAAAAATTCGTCAAAAACCTCAAAATCAACATTTTTAAAGCCTAATTTTGGTCAAAAAACCTCAAAATCAACACTTTTAAAGCCTAATTTTGTCCAAAAACCTCAAAATCAACATTTAAAAAGCCTAATTTTCGTCCAAAAACCTCGAAATCAACATTTTAAAAGCCAAATTTTCGTCCAAAAACCTCAAAATCAACATTTTTAAAACTTAATTTTGGTCACAAAACCTCGAAATCAACATTTATGATGCCTAATTTTCGTCCAAAAACCTCAAAATCAACATAAAAAAGCCTAAATTTTCGTCCAAAACCTCGAAATCAACATTTATGAAGCCTAATTTTGTCCAAAAACCTCAAAATCAACATAAAAAAGCTAAATTTTCGTCAAAACTCAAAATCAACACTTTTAAAGCCTAATTTTGTCCAAAAACCTCAAAATCAACATTTAAAAAGCCTAATTTTCGTCCAAAAACCTCGAAATCAACATTTAAAAAGCAAAATTTTCGTCCAAAAACCTCAAAATCAACATTTTTAAAACTTAATTTTGGTCACAAAACCTCGAAATCAACATTTATGATGCCTAATTTTGTCCAAAAACCTCAAAATCAACATAAAAAAGCTAAATTTTCGTCCAAAAACCTCAAAATCAACACTTTTAAAGCCTAATTTTCGTCCAAAAACCTCAAAATCAACATAAAAAAGCTAAATTTTCGTCAAAACCTCAAAATCAACATTTAAGATGCCTAATTTTCGTCCAAAAACCTCAAAATCAACTTTAACTTGACCATTTTACGTCAAAAGCCTCCAAATCATGTTTGTAAGACCAATTTTTGTCAAAAAATCTCAAAATCTACGTTTTAAGTGCAATTTCTTTTGTCAAAATCAACATTAAAAAAGCCTAATTTTGGTCAAAAAACCTCGAAATCAACATTTATGAAGCCTAAATTTCGTCCAAAAACCTCAAAATCAACATTTAAAAAGCAAAATTTTCGTTCAAAAACCTCAAAATCAACATATTTAAAACTTAATTTTGGTCACAAAACCTCGAAATCAACATTTATGATGCCTAATTTTGTCCAAAAACCTCAAAATCAACATAAAAAGCTAAATTTTCGTACAAAACCTCAAAATCAACATTTAAGATGCCTAATTTTCGTCCAAAAACCTCAAAATCAACTTTAACTGACCATTTTACGTCAAAAAGCCTCCAAATCATGTTGTAAGACCAATTTTTGTCAAAAAATCTCAAAATCTACGTTTTAAGTGCAATTTCTTTTGTCAAAATCAACATTAAAAAAGCCTAATTTTGGTCAAAAAACCTCGAAATCAACATTTATGAAGCCTAAATTTCGTCCAAAACCTCAAAATCAACATTTAAAAGCAAATTTTCGTTCAAAAACCTCAAAATCAACATATTTAAAACTTAATTTTGGTCACAAAACTCGAAATCAACATTTATGATGCCTAATTTTGTCCAAAAACCTCAAATCAACATAAAAAAGCTAAATTTTCGTACAAAACCTCAAAATCAACATTTAAGATGCCTAATTTTCGTCCAAAAACCTCAAAATCAACTTTAACTTGACCATTTTACGTCTCCAACTACAAATTTACTCTTTTTTTAAGCCTCCAAATCATGTTTGTAAGACCAATTTTTGTCAAAAAATCTCAAAATCTACGTTTTAAGTGCAATTTCTTTTGTCAAAAACCTCAAAATCGACATTTTAAAACCCAAATTTGGGAACCTCTGTTTTTGCCTAATATTTTTTCTAAAAGCTTTCTGTTAAAATTTTTTGCATCCGGGCGCCCCCTTAACTGAAAACCCACCCACACCCTAAGGTCCCAGTCCGCCCCTGTTTCCTCATGATTTTCTGTTTTCCTGTTGAAAAATCTTGTTTTTGACGTTCTCTGATGAAATTTACGTTTCTTTTTAGCTTGAAGAATGGGAAAAGATGAAGAAAAACCTTTTAAATTTCATCCAAACGTCGGCTTCCCCTCGGATATTCTATTTGCCGAAGAAACACAACGAAAAGACCGAAAAACTACTTGAAACCACCCAAGAAGAGATCAACAGTAAAAAAAAAAAATTCATTATTTTCATTTTTTATTTATATTTTTATAGAAATGATTGAGGAAAAACGAGCGAAAGTGGAAAAGACGATTTCCGACTTTTTCGAACGGCGACCCGGCGGCGACCGAGATAAGAAAATCGCTGAAAAAGACGAAGAAGAAGTCGGAGAAGTCGAGGAAGAAGAAGAAGAAGAGGAAGAAGAAGAAAAAGAAGAGAACGGAAGTGTTTCAGACAAAGAAAACAATGCATCCCCCCCGCCGCCCGAAATCGACGAAAATGAGCAAAATTTATAAACTATTAAATTTTAATCCCACTTTTCTTTCCTTTTTTTTTGTATATAATTTTCGTTTTTTTGTACAAAAATCACAGTTTAGCTCAAAATTTTTTAGTAATATTAATTTTTTCTCCATTTATGACCTTTTTGTCCCATTTATTTAAAGTATTCTGTATATAACTAATAAAAAAGTTTACAAAATAATCTATGCACCTTTCTTCTATGGAGAAAATTATTTGATTGATTTTTGGGCGAATTTTATTACAAAAAGTGATTTAGGGATTATGCCATGTTAACTAGAGGGATTAGGAGAGTTATTATAGTAAGATGGATTAGGATGTTTTTTTGTTTTTGTTTTTTCTAGAGGGATTAAACTCTGTAAATAAGAGGGATCAGGATGTTAATTCTAGAGGGCTTAACCTGGTTATACTAGAGGGGTATTCTAGTAAGATGGATTAGGATAATTATTCTAGAGGGATTAAGCTGCATACACTAGAGGGATTGGGATGTTAATACTCCAAGGATTATGAGGGTTATTCTAGAGGGATTATGCTGGGTAATTTAGAGGGATTAAGCTGCTTAAACTAGAGTGATTAGGAGGGTTTATTCTAGAGGGATTATGCTGTGTAAACTAGAGGGATTGAGATGTATTAACATCTAAAGAAACATAAACAGAATATCTACATAAAATAAAATAGAATAGAATATCTACAACATAAAAGAATTATCTAGAAGGATTAGGCTGTGTAATTTAGAGAGATCAAGCTGTGTAATTTAGAAGGATTAAGGTGTGTAATTTATAGGGATTAAGCTGCGTAAACTAGAGGGATTAAGCTGCGTAAACTATAGGGATTAAGCTGCGTAAACTATAGGGATTAAGCTGCGTAAACTAGAGGGATTAAGCTGGGTAAACTAGAGGGATTAAGCTGTTTAATTTAGAGGGATTAAGCTACGTAAACTAGAGGGATTAAGCTACGTAAACTAGAGGGATTAAGCTACGTAAACTAGAGGGATTAAGCTGTGTAATTTAGAGGGATTAAGCTACGTAAACTAGAGGGATTAAGCTACGTAAACTAGAGGGATTAAGCTGTGTAATTTAGAGGGATTAAGCTGTGTAATTTAGAGGGATTAAACTGCGTAAACTAGAGGGATTAAACTGCGTAAACTAGAGGGATTAAGGTGTGTAATTTATAGGGATTAAGCTGCGTACACTAGAGGGATTAAGCTGCGTACACTAGAGGGATTAAGCTGCGTAAACTAGAGGGATTAAGGTGTGTAATTTATAGGGATTAAGCTGTGTAATTTAGAGGGATTAAGGTGTGTAATTTATAGGGATTAAGCTGCGTAAACTAGAGGGATTAAGCTGCGTAAACTAGAGTGATTAGGCTGCGTAAACTAGAGGGATTAAGCTACGTAAACTAGAGGGATTAAGCTACGTAAACTAGAGGGATTAAGCTACGTAAACTAGAGGGATTAAGCTACGTAAACTAGAGGGATTAAGCTGTGTAATTTAGAGGGATTAAGGTGTGTAATTTATAGGGATTAAGCTGCGTAAACTAGAGGGATTAAGCTGCGTAAACTAGAGTGATTAGGCTGCGTAAACTAGAGGGATTAGGCTGCGTAAACTAGAGGGATTAAGCTACGTAAACTAGAGGGATTAAGCTGCGTAAACTAGAGGGATTAAGCTGGGTAAACTAGAGGGATTAAGCTGCGTAAACTAGAGGGATTAAGATGCGTAAACTAGAGGGATTAAGATGCGTGAACTAGAGGGATTAAGCTGCGTGAACTAGAGGGATTAAGCTGCGTGAACTAGAGGGATTAAGCTGTGTAAACTAGAGGGATTAAGCTACGTAAACTAGAGGGATTCAGCTGTGTAATTTAGAGGGATTAAGCTACGTAAACTAGAGGGATTAAGCTACGTAAACTAGAGGGATTAAGCTACGTAAACTAGAGGGATTAAGCTGCGTAAACTAGAGGGATTAAGCTACGTAAAACTAGAGGATTAAGCTACGTAAACTAGAGGGATTAAGCTGTGTATTTAGAGGGATTAAGCTACGTAAACTAGAGGGATTAAGCTACGTAAACTAGAGGGATTAAGCTGTGTAATTTAGAGGGATTAAGGTGTGTAATTTATAGGGATTAAGCTGCGTAAACTAGAGGGATTAAGCTGCGTAAACTAGAGTGATTAGGCTGCGTAAACTAGAGGGATTAAGCTACGTAAACTAGAGGGATTAAGCTACGTAAACTAGAGGGATTAAGCTGCGTAATCTAGAGGGATTAAGCTGCGTGAACTAGAGGGATTAAGCTGCGTAAACTAGAGGGATTAAGCTGCGTGAACTAGAGGGATTAAGCTGCGTGAACTAGAGGGATTAAGCTGCGTAAACTAGAGGGATTAAGCTGCGTGAACTAGAGGGATTAAGCTGCGTGAACTAGAGGGATTAAGCTGCGTAAACTAGAGGGATTAAGCTGCGTGAACTAGAGGGATTAAGCTGCGTAAACTAGAGGGATTAAGCTGCGTGAACTAGAGGGATTAAGCTGCGTGAACTAGAGGGATTAGGATGGTTATTCTAAAGGGATTAATCCCTGCAATTTTCATGGCCTAATCCCTCTAGTACAAACATTCTAATCCCTCTAGGTTAAATTCCATAACTAAGCCGTCTAGAATAAACATCCTGATCCCTCTTAATTACACAGTTTAATCCCTCTAGAATTAACATCCTAATCCCTCTAGTTTATACAGTATAATCCCTCTAGAATAATTATCCTAATCCCTCTTACTAGAATAACCCTCCTAATCCCTCTAGTTTACGTAGCTTATTCCCTCTAAATTACACACCTTAATCCCTCTAGAATGAACATCTTAATCCCTCTAGTTTAAACAGCATAATCCCTCTAGAATAATCCTCCTAATCCCTCTAGTTTACGTAGCTTATTCCCTCTATATTTCACACCTTAATCCCTCTAGAATGAACATCTTAATCCTTCTAGTTTAAACTGCATAATCCCCCTAGAATAATCCTCCTAATCCCTCTAGTTTACGTAGCTTTTCCCACTACATTTCACACCTTAATCCCTCTATATTTCACACGTTAATCCCTTTGAATGAACATCTTAATCCCTCTAGTTTAAACTGCATAATCCCTCTAGAATAATCCACCTAATCCCTCTAGTTTACGTAGCTTTTCCCTCTATATTTCACACCTTAATCCCTCTATATTTCACACCTTAATCCCTCTAGAATGAACATCTTAATCCTTCTAGTTTAAACTGCATAATCCCTCTAGAATAATCCTCCTAATCCCTCTAGTTTGCGTAGCTTTTCCCTCTATATTTCACACCTTAATCCCTCTAGAATGAACATCTTAATCCCTCTATATTTCACATCTTAATCCCTCTATATTTCACACCTTAATCCCTCTATATTTCACACCTTAATCCCTCTAGAATGAACATCTTAATCCTTCTAGTTTAAACTGCATATCCCTCTAGAATAATCCTCCTAATCCCTCTAGTTTGCGTAGCTTTTCCCTCTATATTTTCACATCTTAATCCCTCTATATTTCACACCTTAATCCCCTCTAGAATGAACATCTTAATCCTTCTAGTTTAAACTGCATAATCCCTCTAGAATAATCCTCCTAATCCCTCTAGTTTGCGTAGCTTTTCCCTCTATATTTCACATCTTAATCCCTCTATATTTCACACCTTAATCCCCTCTAGAATGAACATCTTAATCCCTCTATATTTCACATCTTAATCCCTCTATATTTCACATCTTAATCCCTCTATATTTCACATCTTAATCCCTCTATATTTCACATCTTAATCCCTCTATATTTCACATCTTAATCCTCTATATTTCACATCTTAATCCCTCTATATTTCACATCTTAATCCCTCTATATTTCACACCTTAATCCCTCTATATTTCACACCTTAATCCCTCTAGAATGAACATCTTAATCCTTCTAGTTTAAACTGCATAATCCCTCTAGAATAATCCTCCTAATCCCTCTAGTTTGCGTAGCTTTTCCCTCTATATTTCACATCTTAATCCCTCTATATTTCACACCTTAATCCCCTCTAGAATGAACATCTTAATCCCTCTATATTTCACATCTTAATCCCTCTATATTTCACATCTTAATCCCTCTATATTTCACATCTTAATCCCTCTATATTTCACATCTTAATCACTCTATATTTCACATCTTAATCCCTCTATATTTCACATCTTAATCCCTCTATATTTCACATCTTAATCCCTCTATATTTCACACCTTAATCCCTCTATATTTCACACCTTAATCCCTCTAGAATGAACATCTTAATCCATCTAGTTTAAACAGCATAATCTCTCTAGAATAATCCTCCTAATCCCTCTAGTTTGCGTAGCTTTTCCCTCTATATTTCACATCTTAATCCCTCTATATTTCACACCTTAATCCCTCTAGAATGAACATCTTAATCCCTCTATATTTCACATCTTAATCCCTCTATATTTCACATCTTAATCCCTCTATATTTCACACCTTAATCCTTCTATGTTTCACACCTTAATCCCTCTAGAATGAACATCTTAATCCTTCTAGTTTAAACTGCATAATCCCTCTAGAATAATCCTCCTAATCCCTCTAGTTTGCGTAGCTTTTCCCTCTATATTTCACATCTTAATCCCTCTATATTTGACACCTTAATCCCTCTATATTTCACACCTTAATCCCTCTAGAATGAACATCTAAATCCCTCTAGTTTAAACAGCATAGTCCCTCTGGAATAATTCTCCTAATCCCTCTAGTTTCGTAGATTATTCCCTCTAAATTAAATACCTTAATCCCTCTAGAATGAACATCTTAATCCTCTAGTTTAAACGCATAATCCCTCTAGAATAATCCTCCTAATCCCTCTAGTTTACGTAGCTTTATTCCCTCTATATTACACACTTAATCCCTCTAGAATGAACATCTTAATCCCATCTAGTTTAAACAGCATAATCTCTCTAGAATAATCCTCCTAATCCCTCTAGTTTGCGTAGCTTTTCCCTCTATATTTCACATCTTAATCCCTCTATATTTGACACCTTAATCCCTCTATATTTCACACCTTAATCCCTCTAGAATGAACATCTTAATCCCTCTATATTTAAACATCATAGTCCCTCTAATAATTCTCCTAATCCCTCTAGTTTACGTAGATTATTCCCTCTAAATTACATACCTTAATCCCTCTAGAATGAACATCTTAATCCTCTAGTTTAAACAGCATAATCCCTCTAGAATAATCCTCCTAATCCCTCTAGTTTACGTAGCTTATTCCCTCTATATTTACACACGTTAATCCCTCTAGAATGAACATCTTAATCCATCTAGTTTAAACAGCATAATCTCTCTATATAATCCTCCTAATCCCTCTAGTTTGCGTAGCTTTTCCCTCTATATTTTCACATCTTAATCCCTCTATATTTCACATCTTAATCCCTCTAGAATGAACATCTTAATCCCTCTATATTTCACATCTTAATCCCTCTATATTTCACATCTTAATCCCTCTATATTTCACACCTTAATCCCTCTATGTTTCACACCTTAATCCCTCTAGAATGAACATCTTAATCCTTCTAGTTTAAACTGCATAATCCCTCTAGAATAATCCTCCTAATCCCTCTAGTTTACGTAGCTTTTCCCTCTATATTTCACACCTTAATCCCTCTATATTTCACACCTTAATCCCTCTATATTTCACACCTTAATCCCTCTAGAATGAACATCTAAATCCCTCTAGTTTAAACAGCATAATCCCTCTAGAATAATCCTCCTAATCCCTCTAGTTTGCGTAGATTTTCCCTCTAAATTAAATACCTTAATCCCTCTAGAATGAACATCTTAATCCCTCTATATTTCACATCTTAATCCCTCTATATTTCACATCTTAATCCCTCTATATTTCACATCTTAATCCCTCTATATTTCACATCTTAATCCCTCTATATTTCACATCTTAATCCCTCTATATTTCACATCTTAATCCCTCTATATTTCACATCTTAATCCCTCTATATTTCACACCTTAATCCCTCTATATTTCACACCTTAATCCCTCTAGAATGAACATCTTAATCCTTCTAGTTTAAACTGCATAATCCCTCTAGAATAATCCTCCTAATCCCTCTAGTTTGCGTAGCTTTTCCCTCTATATTTCACATCTTAATCCCTCTATATTTCACACCTTAATCCCCTCTAGAATGAACATCTTAATCCCTCTATATTTCACATCTTAATCCCTCTATATTTCACATCTTAATCCCTCTATATTTCACATCTTAATCCCTCTATATTTCACATCTTAATCACTCTAGAATTTCACATCTTAATCCCTCTATATTTCACATCTTAATCCCTCTATATTTCACATCTTAATCCCTCTATATTTCACACCTTAATCCCTCTATATTTCACACCTTAATCCCTCTAGAATGAACATCTTAATCCTTCTAGTTTAAACTGCATAATCCCTCTAGAATAATCCTCCTAATCCCTCTAGTTTGCGTAGCTTTTCCCTCTATATTTCACATCTTAATCCCTCTATATTTCACACCTTAATCCCTCTAGAATGAACATCTTAATCCCTCTATATTTCACATCTTAATCCCTCTATATTTCACATCTTAATCCCTCTATATTTCACACCTTAATCCTTCTATGTTTCACACCTTAATCCCTCTAGAATGAACATCTTAATCCTTCTAGTTTAAACTGCATAATCCCTCTAGAATAATCCTCCTAATCCCTCTAGTTTGCGTAGCTTTTCCCTCTATATTTCACACCTTAATCCCTCTAGAATGACATCTTAATCCCTCTATATTTCACATCTTAATCCCTCTATATTTCACACCTTAATCCCTCTATATTTCACACCTTAATCCCTCTAGAATGAACATCTTAATCCTTCTAGTTTAAACTGCATAATCCCTCTAGAATAATCCTCCTAATCCCTCTAGTTTGCGTAGCTTTTCCCTCTATATTTCACATCTTAATCCCTCTATATTTCACACCTTAATCCCCTCTAGAATGAACATCTTAATCCCTCTATATTTCACATCTTAATCCCTCTATATTTCACATCTTAATCCCTCTATATTTCACATCTTAATCCCTCTATATTTCACATCTTAATCCCTCTATATTTCACATCTTAATCCCTCTATATTTCACATCTTAATCCCTCTATATTTCACATCTTAATCCCTCTATATTTCACACCTTAATCCCTCTATATTTCACACCTTAATCCCTCTAGAATGAACATCTTAATCCTTCTAGTTTAAACTGCATAATCCCTCTAGAATAATCCTCCTAATCCCTCTAGTTTGCGTAGCTTTTCCCTCTATATTTCACATCTTAATCCCTCTATATTTCACACCTTAATCCCTCTAGAATGAACATCTTAATCCCTCTATATTTCACATCTTAATCCCTCTATATTTCACATCTTAATCCCTCTATATTTCACATCTTAATCCCTCTATATTTCACATCTTAATCACTCTATATTTCACATCTTAATCCCTCTATATTTCACATCTTAATCCCTCTATATTTCACATCTTAATCCCTCTATATTTCACACCTTAATCCCTCTATATTTCACACCTTAATCCCTCTAGAATGAACATCTTAATCCATCTAGTTTAAACAGCATAATCTCTCTAGAATAATCCTCCTAATCCCTCTAGTTTGCGTAGCTTTTCCCTCTATATTTCACATCTTAATCCCTCTATATTTCACACCTTAATCCCTCTAGAATGAACATCTTAATCCCTCTATATTTCACATCTTAATCCCTCTATATTTCACATCTTAATCCCTCTATATTTCACACCTTAATCCTTCTATGTTTCACACCTTAATCCCTCTAGAATGAACATCTTAATCCTTCTAGTTTAAACTGCATAATCCCTCTAGAATAATCCTCCTAATCCCTCTAGTTTGCGTAGCTTTTCCCTCTATATTTCACACCTTAATCCCTCTAGAATGAACATCTTAATCCCTCTATATTTCACATCTTAATCCCTCTATATTTCACACCTTAATCCCTCTATATTTCACACCTTAATCCCTCTAGAATGAACATCTTAATCCTTCTAGTTTAAACTGCATAATCCCTCTAGAATAATCCTCCTAATCCCTCTAGTTTGCGTAGCTTTTCCCTCTATATTTCACATCTTAATCCCTCTATATTTCACACCTTAATCCCCTCTAGAATGAACATCTTAATCCTTCTAGTTTAAACTGCATAATCCCTCTAGAATAATCCTCCTAATCCCTCTAGTTTGCGTAGCTTTTCCCTCTATATTTCACATCTTAATCCCTCTATATTTCACACCTTAATCCCCTCTAGAATGAACATCTTAATCCCTCTATATTTCACATCTTAATCCCTCTATATTTCACATCTTAATCCCTCTATATTTCACATCTTAATCCCTCTATATTTCACATCTTAATCCCTCTATATTTCACATCTTAATCCCTCTATATTTCACATCTTAATCCCTCTATATTTCACATCTTAATCCCTCTATATTTCACACCTTAATCCCTCTATATTTCACACCTTAATCCCTCTAGAATGAACATCTTAATCCTTCTAGTTTAAACTGCATAATCCCTCTAGAATAATCCTCCTAATCCCTCTAGTTTGCGTAGCTTTTCCCTCTATATTTCACATCTTAATCCCTCTATATTTCACACCTTAATCCCCTCTAGAATGAACATCTTAATCCCTCTATATTTCACATCTTAATCCCTCTATATTTCACATCTTAATCCCTCTATATTTCACATCTTAATCCCTCTATATTTCACATCTTAATCACTCTATATTTCACATCTTAATCCCTCTATATTTCACATCTTAATCCCTCTATATTTCACATCTTAATCCCTCTATATTTCACACCTTAATCCCTCTATATTTCACACCTTAATCCCTCTAGAATGAACATCTTAATCCATCTAGTTTAAACAGCATAATCTCTCTAGAATAATCCTCCTAATCCCTCTAGTTTGCGTAGCTTTTCCCTCTATATTTCACATCTTAATCCCTCTATATTTCACACCTTAATCCCTCTAGAATGAACATCTTAATCCCTCTATATTTCACATCTTAATCCCTCTATATTTCACATCTTAATCCCTCTATATTTCACACCTTAATCCTTCTATGTTTCACACCTTAATCCCTCTAGAATGAACATCTTAATCCTTCTAGTTTAAACTGCATAATCCCTCTAGAATAATCCTCCTAATCCCTCTAGTTTGCGTAGCTTTTCCCTCTATATTTCACATCTTAATCCCTCTATATTTGACACCCTTAATCCCTCTATATTTCACACCTTAATCCCTCTAGAATGAACATCTAAATCCCTCTAGTTTAAACAGCATAGTCCCTCTGGAATAATTCTCCTAATCCCTCTAGTTTACGTAGATTATTCCCTCTAAATTAAATACCTTAATCCCTCTAGAATGAACATCTTAATCCTCTAGTTTAAACAGCATAATCCCTCTAGAATAATCCTCCTAATCCCTCTAGTTTACGTAGATTATTCCCTCTAAATTACACACGTTAATCCCTCTAGAATGAACATCTTAATCCATCTAGTTTAAACAGCATAATCTCTCTAGAATAATCCTCCTAATCCCTCTAGTTTGCGTAGCTTTTCCCTCTATATTTCACATCTTAATCCCTCTATATTTGACACCTTAATCCCTCTATATTTCACACCTTAATCCCTCTAGAATGAACATCTAAATCCCTCTAGTTTAAACAGCATAGTCCCTCTGGAATAATTCTCCTAATCCCTCTAGTTTACGTAGATTATTCCCTCTAAATTAAATACCTTAATCCCTCTAGAATGAACATCTTAATCCTCTAGTTTAAACAGCATAATCCCTCTAGAATAATCCTCCTAATCCCTCTAGTTTACGTAGCTTATTCCCTCTATATTTCACACTTAATCCCTCTAGAATGCACATCTTAATCCATCTAGTTTAAACATCATAATCCCTCTAGATATCCTCCTAATCCCTCTAGTTTCGAGCTTTTCCCTCTATATTTCACATCTTAATCCCTCTATATTTCACACCTTAATCCCTCTAGATGAACATCTTAATCCCTCTATATTTCACATCTTAATCCCTCTATATTTCACATCTTAATCCCTCTATATTTCACACCTTAATCCCTCTATATTTCACACCTTAATCCCTCTAGAATGAACATCTTAATCCTTCTAGTTTAAACTGCATAATCCCTCTAGAATAATCCTCCTAATCCCTCTAGTTTGCGTAGCTTTTCCCTCTATATTTCACATCTTAATCCCTCTATATTTCACACCTCTAATCACCTACCCTCTAGAATGAACATCTTAATCCCTCTATATTTCACATCATAATCCCTCTATATTTCACATCTTAATCCCTCTATATTTCACATCTTATCCCTCTATATTTCACATCTTAATCCTCTAGATTGCACATCTTAATCCCTCTAGTCAACATCTTAATCCCTCTATATATTCAATCCTCTAATCCCTCTATATTTACTAGACCTTATTCCCTCTATATTTCACACCTTAATCCCTCTAGAATGAACATCTTAATCCATCTAGTTTAAACAGCATAATCTCTCTAGAATAATCCTCCTAATCCCTCTAGTTTGCGTAGCTTTTCCCTCTATATTTCACATCTTAATCCCTCTATATTTCACACCTTAATCCCTCTAGAATGAACATCTTAATCCCTCTATATTTCACATCTTAATCCCTCTATATTTCACATCTTAATCCCTCTATATTTCACACCTTAATCCTTCTATGTTTCACACCTTAATCCCTCTAGAATGAACATCTTAATCCTTCTAGTTTAAACTGCATAATCCCTCTAGAATAATCCTCCTAATCCCTCTAGTTTGCGTAGCTTTTCCCTCTATATTTCACATCTTAATCCCTCTATATTTGACACCTTAATCCCTCTATATTTCACACCTTAATCCCTCTAGAATGAACATCTAAATCCCTCTAGTTTAAACAGCATAGTCCCTCTGGAATAATTCTCCTAATCCCTCTAGTTTACGTAGATTATTCCCTCTAAATTAAATACCTTAATCCCTCTAGAATGAACATCTTAATCCTCTAGTTTAAACAGCATAATCCCTCTAGAATAATCCTCCTAATCCCTCTAGTTTACGTAGATTATTCCCTCTAAATTACACACGTTAATCCCTCTAGAATGAACATCTTAATCCATCTAGTTTAAACAGCATAATCTCTCTAGAATAATCCTCCTAATCCCTCTAAATTACACAGCTTAAGCGAGGTAACTACAGGGATTAGTCAATTTAAATTAAAAGGATTTGGCAATTTTAACATCAAGTTTGAAGCTCATTAGGGATTAGGCCATGAAAGCTTCAAGTTTCAAAGTTCATGCAGCGATTAAGGCATGAAAAACTACAAATTTCAATGGCAAGTTTAGGGATTAGGTTTGCTTAATCTAAATATTAGTTAATCGATGGGGAGTGCAGTAGCAAGGTCAGTACCGGTTGATGACAAGTCACCGCTCCTCTTATCAATTATATCAATGACGTCACAAAAGGCCGTATCATCGTTCTTGACAGAAGCCGCCTGAGAAGCACACCACACGGACGTGACAATTCAAATTCAAATTTTAATAAAATTTTTTATCATCTTTCCTCGCTATCTTTTATGGTGAGTCTAAAAATAAAGAATCAATTTTTTTTTCATTTTATCTTTCGACTTTTTAAGGTTTCGTCATCGAATCCTTGACATTGTTTTCTGGGGACCTGAATTTTGAGGTGAAAGTCACTTTTGAGATTGAAACCGAAGGATCAACAAGTTGAAAAATGAGCCAAGTGTAAGTTTTCTCATTTATTGCGTTTTTTTTTGTTACCATGGTTACGGATGGTTAAATTTGAAAACAACAAATGGCACATTTGAACCCTCAAAGATCACTAAATGGCCTTAATCCCATCAAGTTGACACGGAATAATCCTATAATGAGCTTAATCCCATGCAGTTTTCATGGATTAATCCCTTAACGAGCTTAATCCCACCCAGTTTTCATAGATTAATCCATTAACGTGCTTAACCCCATGTAGTTTTCATGGATTAATCCTTTGAAGATCTTAATCCCTTGAAGTTTTCATGGATTAATACCCTAGGTTAGGCTTAAAAGTTGTATTTTTCATTGCTTAATCCTTGAAGGAGCCTAATCTCATTTAGTTTTCATGTCTTAATCCCCTAAAGATCTTAATCCCTTGAAGTTTTCATGGATTAATCCCCTAGGTTAGGCTTAAAAGTTGCATTTTTCATTGCTTAATCCTTGAAGGAGCCTAATCCCATTTAGTTTTCGTGGGTTAATCCCTTTACGAGCTTAATCTCATGTAGTTTTCGTGGCTTAATCCCTTTAAAAGTTTAATTCCTTGAAGTTTTCATGGATTAATCCCTTTTTCGAGCTTAATCTCTTGAAGTTTTCATGACTTAATCCCTTAATGAGCTTAATCCCATGAAGTATTCATGGTTTAATCCATTGGATTAGGTCTAGAAGTTGTATTTTTCATGGCTTGACCCCTGAGTGAGCCTAATTTCGTGTATTTTTCATGGCTTAATCCCTGGATTAGGCCCAAAAGTTGTACTTTTCATGGCTTAATCTCTGATTGAGCTTAATCCCATGTAGTATCCATGGCATAATCCCTGAATTAGACCTAAAGGTTGTAGCTTTCATGGCTTAATCCCTTGGATTAGGCCTAAAAATTGTAATTTTTGAGCACTGAATCCTAAAATTTTCATGACTTAATCCCCAAACGGGTTGGCTTTAAAAATGGTAATTTTCATGTCTTAATCCCTACATGTGCCTTTAAAATTTATGATTTTCATGGCCCAATCCCAGAAAAAGCCCTAAAACCTTTATTTTTCATGGTTTAATCACTGCATAGGCTCTGAAACTTGTAGCTTTCATGACTTAATCCCTGGATTAGGCCTGAAAGTTATATTTTTCACGGCCTAATCCCTGATTGAGCTTTATCCCATGTAGTTTTCATGTCTTAATCCCTTAACGAGCTTAATCCCATGAAGTTTTCATGGCTTAATCCCCTGGATTAGGCCCAAAAATTGTATTTTTCACGGCCTAATCCCTGATCGAGCTTAATCCGATGTAGTTTTCGTTCCTTAATCCCCTGGATTAGGCCTAAAAAGTGTAATTTTCATGGCTTAATCCCCTGGATTAGGCGTAAAAAGTGTAATTTTCATGGCTTAATCCCCTGGATTAGGCCTAAAAATTGTAATTTTGTGGCTTAATCCCCTGGATTAGGCATCAAAGTGTATTTTTCAAGGTTTAATCCCCTGGATTAGGCATAAAAGTGTAATTTTCAAGGCTTAATCCCCTGGATTAGGCATAAAAGTGTAATTTTCAAGGCTTAATCCCCTGGATTAGGCATAAAAGTGTAATTTTCATGGCTTAATTCCCTGGATCAGGCATAAAAAAGTGTAATTTTCATGACTAAATCCCCTGGATTAGGCATAAAAGTGTAATTTTCATGGCTTAATCCCCTGGAGTAGGCATAAAAAGTGTAATTTTCATGACTAAATCCCCTGGATTAGGCATAAAAGTGTAATTTTTCAAGGCTTAATCCCCTGGATTAGGCATAAAAGTGTAATTTTCATGGCTTAATCCCCTGTATTAGGCATAACAGTGTAATTTTCAAGGCTTAATCCCCTGGATTAGGCATAAAAGTGTAATTTTCAAGGCTTAATCCACTGGATTAGGCATAAAAGTGTAATTTTCATGGCCTAATCCATCGGATTAGGCCTTAAAGTTGTAGTTTTCATAGCCTAATCTCTGGATTAGGCCGACGATTTTAGTTTTCATTGCTTAATCCCTCAATTAGGTCTGAAAGTTGTACTTTTCTTGGCTTAATCCCTGGATCAGGCCTAAAAGCTGTAATTTTAATGGCCTAATCTCTTAACGAGCCTAATCCCATGTAGTTTTCATAGTTTAAATCCTGAATGTGCCATTAAATATCGAAGTTTTCAACACTAAATCCCTTATTGGGCCTCAAAACTAGTTGTTTTTAGCTTATTCCTTGAGTTTGGGCCCTTAAACTTGGTAGTTTTCATGGCATGAGCCATGAATTTATCAAATTATGGGTGTTAAATTGCGATTTTTATGTTTTCAGAGCGGACATCGGTTTGATCGGTTTGGCGGTGATGGGCCAAAATTTGATTTTGAACATGAACGACCACGGATTCGTCGTCTGCGCTTATAACCGTACGACGGCGAAAGTCGACGAATTCTTAAAAAACGAAGCGAAAGGGACCAAAGTCGTCGGAGCGTCCTCATTGAAAGATTTGGTCGATAAACTCAAAAAGCCGAGAAGAATAATGATGTTGATCAAAGGTTTTATTGATTTTTTTGGTCCCTTTTTGTGATTAATTGTTCCTTTTTAGCCGGTTCGGGGGTCGACGATATGATCGAGAATTTGGTCCCGCTTTTGGAAGAAGGTGACATTTTGATCGATGGAGGAAATTCAGAATATAAAGATTCCGAAAGGAGAATGGCCTATTGTAAAAAGAACAAATTGAGATTTGTCGGCGTCGGGGTTTCCGGAGGGGAAGAAGGAGCCAGAAATGGACCGTCGTTGATGCCCGGCGGGGATAAAACCGCGTGGCCTTTTTTGGCGCCGATCTTCCAGTCGATCTGCGCCAAAGTAAACGGCGAGCCGTGCTGCTCGTGGGTCGGGGACGGCGGCGCCGGCCATTTCGTCAAAATGGTCCACAACGGCATCGAATACGGCGACATGCAGCTCATCTGCGAAGCGTACCATCTTATGAAATCCGTTCTCAAAATGAGCCACAAAGAAATGAGCCAAGTAATAACATGTATAAATAAATCTAAAAAAATTATGGCTTTAGTTATGGCTTAATCCCAAATAAGCCATAAAAGTGCCTGTTTTGTGGGTTAATCCTAAATAAGCAATTAAAAAAAAGTCGGTTTTCATGGTTAATCCTAAATAAGCCATAAAAGAACCGCTTTTTGTGGGTTAATCCCAAATAAGTTATTTAAAAAAGTTTGGTTTAAACCTAAATAAGCTATAAAAGGGCCGGTTTTGTGTGTTAATCCTAAATATGATGTTTATAAAAAAAAGTCGGTTTTCACGGTTAATCCTAAATAAGGCATAAAAGAACCGCTTTTTGTGCGTTAATCCCAAATAAGTTATTTAAAAAAGTGTGGTTTAAACCTAAATAAGCTATAAAAGGGCCAGTTTTGTGTTAATCCTAAATATGATGTTTATAAAAAAAAAGTCGGTTTTCACGGTTAATCCTAAATAAGGCATAAAAGAACCGCTTTTTGTGCGTTAATCCAAAATGAGTTATTTAAAAAAGTGTGGTTTAAACCTAAATAAGCTATAAAAGGGCCGGTTTTGTGTGTTAATCCTAAATATGATGTTTAAAAAAAAAGTCGGTTTTCACGGTTAATCCTAAATAAGGCATAAAAGGGCTGGTTTTGTGGGTTAATCCCAAATAGGTAAGCTATTTAAAAAAGTGTGGGTTAAACCTAAATAAGCTATAAAAGGGCCGGTTTTGTGTGTTAATCCTAAATATGCAATTTAAAAAAAAGTCGGTTTTCACGGTTAATGCTAAATAAGCCATCAAAGGGCTGGTTTTGTGGGTTAATCCTAAATAAGCAATTTAAAAAAAAGTCGGTTTTCACGGTTAATCCTAAATAAGCCATAAAAGAGCCGGGTTTGTGGGTTAATCCCAAATAAGCATTGGGTTAAACCAAACTAAGCTATAAAGGGCCGGTTTTGTGTGTTAACTGTTAATCCTAAATAAGCTTTAAAAGGGCCGGTTTTGTGGGTTAATCCTAAATAAGCTATTTAAAAAATTGTGGGTTAATCCTAAATAAGCTTCTTATAAAAGGGCCGGTTTTGTGTGGTAATCCTAAGTATGCTATATTTAAAAGGCCGGTTTTGTTGGTTAATACCAAGTTTGCCTTAAAAAGTAGGTTTTCCGGGTTAATCCTAACTAAAAAGTCGGTTTTTCATGGTTAATCGTAAATAAGCCATAAAAGGGCCGGTTTTGTTGGTTAATCCTAATTAAGCAATAAAAAAGAAAAGTCGGTTTTCTCGGTTAATCCTAAATAGGCCATAAAAGGGCCGGTTTTGTGGGCTAATTCTAAATAAGCTATTAAAAAAAAAGTCGGTTTTCTCGGTTAATCCCAAATAAGCCATAAACGGGCCAGTTTTGTTGGTTAATCCTAATTAAGCAATAAAAAAGAAAAGTCAGTTTTCACGGTTAATTTTAAATAGCCCATAAAAGGGCTGGTTTTTTAGGTTAATCCTAAATAAGCTATTAAAAAAAGTCCGTTTTCACGGTTAATCCTAAATAAGCCACTAAAGGGTCAGTTTTGTTGATTAATCCCAAGTGTGCCATAAAAAGTCAGTTTTCGGGGTTAATCCTGAATAAGTCATCAAAGGGCCAGTTTTATGGTTTAATCCCGCTATAAAATGTCGGTTTTCTGGGTTAATCCTAAATGAGCCATGAAATGGTCAGTTTTCGGGGTTAATCCTAAATAAGTCATCAAAGGGCCAGTTTTGTTGGTTAATCCCAAGTGTGCCATAATAAATCGGTTTTCGGGGTTAATCCTAAATAAGTCATCAAAGGGCCGGTTTTATAGTTTAAATAGTTAAATAAAATGTCCCATTTCTGGGTTAATTCTAAATGAGATATAAAAGTCTCAGTTTTCTGGGTTAATCCTAAATGATCCAGAAAACTTGAGTTTTTATGGCTTAATCCCTAAAGAGCCTCCAAAGGGCCGTTTTTCAGGGTTAATCCTAAGTGTAGGAATTCGATTTTCCGGTTTAATCCCAAATGAGCCATAAAACCAATATAGGGGTAAGAAAAGATCCAAAATTATTTAACGAATTCTTTATTTTCTTTCCAAACTCCGTCATTTTCGTACATCTCTTTTTTCCAAATGGGAACCTTCGCTTTTAACGTTTCGATAGCGAAAGCGACCGACTCGAGCGACTCTTTGCGATGCGGCGAACTGACCGCGATGACGACGCTCGCTTCACCGACAGCGACTTCGCCGATCCGGTGATAAATGGCGATCTTGGTCACCGGCCATCGCCGTCGCATTTCATCGCAGATCTTTTCCATTTCTTTGATCGCCATCGCTTCGTACGTTTCGTAGATTAAAGTCGTAACTTTTTTCGATTCGAAGTTGTCTCTCGTCGTCCCAACGAAAAGCGATATCGCTCCGCATGAATCATCTCGCACTAAATCGTTGATCGCTTCTATGCGAAGCGTCTCGCTTGTTATTTTGACGAAATTCATCCTCCGCTTATCGGCGGTATGACAGCGACCTGATCGCCACTTTTGAGCTCTATGCGACCAGCGACGTATTCCTCGTTCACCGCCAAGAGAAAGCTCCCTTTGAGCGACTCCAAACCGAATTTCGCTGCGAGCAATTCTTCGAGTTCTCCGCTCTCGTAGACTTTTTCCTCCAAATCCAAATCTTCTTCCGATTTTCCGTATATTTCACGAGATTTAGCGAAAAAAAGAACTTTTACTCTAATCATAGTTTTGACTTATGTAATCCGCCCAGTTGTCAAGGTTGACTCCAATGGTGCCAACGTGACGGAAAAGAAAATTGAAATATCCCATTTTCTGGCAAATGAACAAGAGTCATGCAATTTGTGGCTCATTTGGGATGAAACCAGAAAACCGACCGTTTATGGCTCATTTGGGATTAACTCATAAAACCGATCTTTTATGGCTCATTTGGGATTAACACAGAAAACCGAACCTTTTATGGCACATTTGGGATTGATTAAACCAGAAAACTGATCATTTATGGCTCATTTGGGATTAACTCATAAAACCGATCTTTTATGGCTCATTTGGGATTAAACCAGAAAACTTACCATTTTATGGCACATTTGGGATTGATTAAACTAGAAAACTGATCATTTATGGCTCATTTGGGATTAACTTATAAAACCGATCTTTTATGGCTCATTTGGGATTGATTATGCCAGAAAACTTATCATTTATGGCTCATTGGGGATCAACCCAGAAAACCGAACCTTTTATGGCTCGTTTGGGGTTAATTCAGAAAAACAATCTTTTATGGCTCATTTGGGATTAACCTAGAAAACCGAACCTTTTATGGCTCATTTGGGATTAACTCCAAAAACTGACCGTTTTATGGCTCATTTGTGATTGATTAAACCAGAAAACTGATCATTTATGGCTCATTTGGGATTAACCCAGAAAGCCGAACCTTTTATGGCTCATTTGGGATTAACCGAGAAAACCGAACCTTTTATGGCTCATTTGGGATGAAGAAAAGAAAAGGACCTTTTATGGCTCATTAAGAGATTAAGATAAGAAAAGGACCTTTTATGGCTCATTAAGAGATTAAGGAAAGAAAAAGGGACCAATTTTATGGCTCATTAAGGGATAAAGCGAAAACAATAGTTTTATGGCTCATTCGGGATTGAGATTTTTTAAAAAAAAAAGACAATTTTATGGCACATTAAGGGATCAAGGAAAGAAAAAAGCTCATTTAGGATTTAGCCAGAAAATCTACAGCTTTATATCATTTAGGATTAACCCTGAAAACCGACATTTTATGGTGGGATTAAACCATAAAACCGGCCCTTTTATGGCTCATTTAGGATTAACCCTGAAAACCAACATTTACGGTGGGATTAACTCACAAAACCGACCATTTTATGGCTCATTTGGGATTGATTAACCCAGAAAACCGATCCTTTATGGCTCATTTGGGGTTACCCAGAAACCCGATCTTTTATGGGTCATTTGGGATTAATTCAGAACTTTGACAATTTAGGGTTCATTTGGGATTGGGACATCACTTCTTTTATGGCTCATTTAGGATTAACCCAGAAAACTGACCCTTTTATGGCTCATTGGGATTAACCAGACAACCAATCCTATCGTTCATTAAGGATTAAGAAAAGAAAAGACATTTATGGCTCATCAAGGTTAAGAAAATAGGAACCTTTTATGGCTCATACAGGGATTTAGTGATAGAAAAAGGCTCATTAGGATTACCCAGAAATTCTACCACCTTATATCATTAGGATGTAACCATGAAAACTCGACATTTTATGGTAGGATGGATACCACTAACAGGGCCGGTGTTTTGGGTTTATTGGCCCTTTTATGGCTCATTTGGGATTAACCCTGAAAACCAACATTTACGGTGGGATTAACTCACAAAACCGACCATTTTATGGCTCATTTGGGATTGATTAAACCAGAAAACTGATCAGTTATGGCTCAATTGGGATTAACCCAGAAAACCGATCCTTTATGGCTCATAGGGTTACCCAGAAACCCGATCTTTTATGGGTCATTTGGGATTAATTCAGAACTTTGACAATTTAGGGTTCATTTGGGATTGGGACATCACTTCTTTTATGGCTCATTTAGGATTAACCCTGAAAACCGACATTTTATGGCTGGATTAAACCATAAAACCGACCATTTTATGGCTCATTTGGGATTGATTAAACCAGAAAACTGATCAGTTATGGTTCATTTGGGATTAACCCAGAAAACCGACCGTTTTATGGCTCATTTTTGATTGATTAACCCAGAGAACTGAACCTCTTATGGCTCATTTGGGATTAACCCAGAAAACCGATCTTTTATGGCTCATTTGGGATTAATTCAGAAATTTGACAATTCATGGTTCATTTGGGATTTTGACATCACCGACCCTTTTATGGCTCATTGGGATTGATTAAACCAGAAAACTGATCAGTTATGGTTCAATTGGGATTAACCCAGAAAACCGATCTTTTATGGGTCATTTGGGATTAATTCAGAAAACCGATCTTTATTGCTCATATGGGATATACCAGGAAAACGACCTTTTATGGCTCATTTGGATTAACCCTGACTGACCGTTTTATGGGCTCATTTGTGATTGATTAAACCAGAAAAACTGATCATTTATGGCTCATTTGGGATTAACCGAGAAAGACGAACCTTTTATGGCTCATTTGGGATTAAACCAGAAAACTTACCATTTTTTGGCACATTTGGGATTGATTAAACCAGAAAACTGATCATTTATGCTCATATGGGATTAAGCCCAGAAAAGTGACCAGTGTCTGGCTGCCTGTGATTGATTACAACCAGAAAACTGATCATTTATGCTCATTTGGGATTAACCGAGGGGAAAACCGTAACCTTTTATGGCTCATTGCGGATTAATTCAGAAAACCGATCTTTTATTGCTCATTTGGATTAACCAGGGAAAACGCGATCACCCGTTTTATGGCGTCATTTGGGATTAAGAAAAGAAAGGACTTTTTATGCTCATTAAGGGATTAGGAAGAAAAGGCTCATTTAGGATTAACCCTTGAAAACCGTACATTTTTATGTGTGGATAACCATAAACACGCCACTTCTTAGGGACTCATTAGGATTAACCCTGTGAAAACCATCATTTACGGTGGATTGAACTCACAAAACCGACCATTTTGTATGGCTCTATTTGGGATTGACTTAAAACCATAAAACTGATCAGTTATGGCTCAAGTGGGATTAACCAGTAAACGATCTTATGCCTCATTTGGGGTACCAGAAACCCGGTCTTTTTGTGCGTGCCTTTGGGATTAATTCATGAACGTTGACAAGTTAGGGTTCATTTGGGATTGGGGACATCACCGACCCGTTTTTATGGGCTCTCATTTGAGAGATAACCCTAAGAAAAGAGAACACACACACATTTACGGTGGATTAACTCACGTACGCGACATTTATGGCTCATTTGGATTGATTAGACCCGAGAACTTAGTCATTTATGGCCTCATTTGGGATTAACGCCTGAGTGCACACTATGGCTCATTTGGATTAACGCCAGAAAGTGACCCGTTTTATGCCTCATTTGTGAGTGATGAAACAGAAAACTGATCATTTATGCGCTCATTACAAAGTTGGGTTGTATAATTCAGAAAACCAATCTTTATGGCTCATTAAGATTCAAAGAAAGAAAGGACCTGTTTTATGAGCTCTCATTAGGGATTAGCGATAAGAATAAAGGCTCATTTAGGATTTAGCCACGAAAATCTACAGTCTTTATATTCATTTTAGGTCTTACACCTGTAAAACCAACATTTAGCGGTGGGACTTACTCACAAAACCGACTCATTTTATGGCTCATTGTCGGGATTGAGTTAACCAGAACAACTGCTCAGATTATGGCTCAATTGTGGATTAACCCAGAAAACCGATCCTTTATGGCTCATTAGGGTCTACGGCCCGAAACCGCTATCTGTTATGGTCATTTGGGATTATTCAGAACTTTGACACTGTATGGTTCATTGGACGTATTGGACATCATCACGACCTTTATGGCTCATTTGTTGAGATAACATACAGAAAACCGATCTTTAGTTGCCTCATTTGGGCTATTAACCAAGAAAACCGGCCATTTTATGGCTCATTTGGGATTAACTGAGAAAGCAGTCCCTTTTAAGGCTCATAAAGGAGTAACGAAGAAAATCAGCCATTTATGGCTCATTCAGGGACTAAGTAACAACAATTGTTTTATGGCTCATTTACGATGAAACCAGAAAAGCCATAAAATGAACCATTTCCTTTGCTTAATCCCTCTAGAAGCCATAAAACGAGACCCTTGTTCATGTGAATGAATGCCTCACGAAGACGACAATATTACTGTTCTTTCTTTTTCTTTTTCTCTATCCTATCTGTAATCTCTCTCTTAAGGCGCATTTTGACAATTGGAACAAAGAAGAGCTGTGGACTCTGTCTGATCGAGATGCAACCCGTAGACATCTTGAACTACAAGACAAAGACGGCGAATATCTGCGGGTGGAGAAGATCAGGCGACGTTCAGCGCCGGACAGAACGCGACGCGGAAAGTGGACAGACGATCGTCGCTCTCGATCCTTGGAACATTCCGGTGACGGTCTCTATCGCGCGAAGCTGTGTCTTCGCCCGTTGCCTCATCATCGCTTCGATCGACTCGAGCGGAATAACGCCGCGAAAACACCTCGTCCTGGCCTGAAAACCTCCCATTCAAAGGAGACCGGTACGCATTTTGGACGATCTCAAAAAAGCGCACTTTTACGTACGCCCCTCCCTTCAAAATCGTCTCGTATCCTCAAGGATTCATGCTTATGAGGCAAGCGGACGATCCGCGAATACAAATGGAACCTCGACTACGGATGCGATCGCTCTCATGTGAGATGTGGCGCGGCGGCGGCTGCACTCATCAGAAGCGTCTTTCTTCCGATCTGCAAATCCGCTCTTTACAAAGATCCGTAATGTTGAAGTGCGCTCCTTTGTCGGACGACTTCTTGTTTTCCAAAAATGCGACGTGAAGATCAGACTGTCAAAGCGTGTTTGGTGGCCGCACCGCGTTGCTAGCGAGTCCGGCTGGCTCTTGGGACTGCTCCCGTTCCGGCTTTCTTTTTCTGTGATTTATCGCGCTTTTCTTGAGCTTCTACGACGTGCTACCGCAGCTGGTTTCAGACGGCTTGTCTCCTGCCAACCTTCTTCAGGTGAATTATCCCCTCAATGATGCATGCTTAATCCCTTCAAAAGCAATAACACGAACAAATTGCGGCTTAATCCCTTTTTAACCAAAATTTTGGCTTAATCCATTTTAAGCCATTAAAAAACCGTAATCTCCTCGCGTTATGCCGATGTGAAACTTTTGACTTAATCTTTTAATGCCAGAACACTCCCCTTACTACTGCGCTTATCCTCCTCTTTAACACTTAAATTGATGCTTAATCCATTTGAAGTCATAAAAATAATCTGTAAAGTCATCCCCGCTAAGCCATTAACTTTTTTGGCTCTTTATCCCACTTTAGCCAGATCTCCACTTAACTACTGCCTATCCCTTGTTTAACACTTAAATTGATGCTTTATCCGGCTTATTGTACGGTCATAAACCTTAATTGATCCGTTAATCCTCTTTTTCTAGGTGCATAAAACTTAACTTTGATCCTAATCCCATTAGAGCCATAACATCATTGGATTAATCTACGGCGCTTGTTTAGTCCCTGTTGTGTTTTAACATCTGAAATTGATGCTCTTAATCCCTGTTCGTAGTGTCATACACCTGTAATTGATGCCTAATGCCCTTTTTATCGTCCATATAACTCTATACTTCAATCCCCTTTTAGCCATCTTAACGCTGATCCCGTTTTAAGCATCTACAACTGATGCTTTATCCCTTTAAAACGCGACTAAGCTACACTTTTGGCTTGAACCCGAGTTTTTAAGCCATAAAAGCTTAGCTCGCGTAAAGCCATTAACTTATGCGTAAGTCCCCGTTAAGCCATACACCTTAGCTACTGCTTAATCCTCTTTGACCACATGATATTGGTACTATGCTGCTAATCATTTTCACGCCATAGAAAAACTTAATCACCGGTTAAGCCGTTCACTGATGCCGTTAATTCACCCCGTTTAAGCTCACATATTTACTACGCTTAATCCTCTTTTAACACTTAAATTGATGCTTAATCATACTTTTAACAACTTAAATTGACTTGCTTCAATCCTCTTTGTTAACACTTAAATTGATGCATTATCTCTTTTACACACATTAATGATGCTTAATCCCTTTATTATGCCATATACCTATACTTATGCCCCTGTTAGCCATAATAACTGCTTCTTCCGTTTTAACAACTGAAAAAACTGATGCCTCTACATCCCCTTACAACCAGAACATCATTTTGTGCTCTAACCCATTTTGTTTAGCTCAGTAAAGCCTAATCACTGTTAGCCCATAAGACTTATGCTTAATCACCGTTTAAGCCATAACCCCTTTACTACTGCTCTATATCCTTCCTTTAACACTTAAATTGAGCTAATCGCATTTTTAGCACATGAGAAAACTTAGATCCCGCGTATAAGCCCATTGAAACTGGATGCTTAATCCCCGTGTGAGCCTCAACATATTTACTACCGCGTACGATCCTCTGTACACACTTAAGATTGATGCTGTAATCCTCTTGTTAACACTTAATTGATGCCTAATCCTCTTTTAACACGTCTTAAATGATGCTTAATCCGCTCTGTTAACACCTTAAATTGATGCTTAATCCTCTTTTTATGCACATTATAACTGTATATCTTAATCCCCTTTTAAGCTATAAACGCTTATTCCGCGTTTTAACACATAACTGATGCGTACTCCCTTTAAAACCATAACATTCCTTTCATGTGCTTGAACCCAGTTTTTAAGCCATAAAAGCTATAATCCCCCGTAAGCCGTAGAACTTATGCTTAATCCCCTTTAAGCCGCAATACCTTTACTACTTAATCCTCTTTTAACACTTAAATTAATGCTTAATCCCTTTTTAGACCATATAACTTAAAATGATGCTTAATCCCCCCTTTAAGCCATTAAACTTATGCTTAATCCCCGTTTAAGCCATAACACCTTTACTACTGCTTAATCCTCTTTTAACACTTAAATTGATGCTTAATCCATTTTTAAGCCATAAAAACTTAATCCCCGTTAAGCCATTAAACTGATGCTTAATCCCCGTTTAAGCCTCAACATATTTACTACCGCTTAATCCTCTTTTAACACTTAAATTGATGCTTAATCCCTATTTAACACTTAAATTGATGCTTAATCCCTATTTAACACTTAAATTGATGCTTAATCACTTGTTATGCCATAAAGCTTAAAGTGATGCTTAATCCTCTTTTAAGCGACAACACTTAAATTGATGCTTAATCCCCTTTTAAACCATAACACTTAAATTTTGGCTTAATCCATTTTTAAGCCATAAAAACTTAATCCCCCCGTTAAGCTATAAAACTGATGCTTAATCCCCTTTAAGCCTCAACACCTTTACTACCGCTTAATCCTCTTTTAACACTTAAATTGATGCTTAATCCCTTTTTAGACCATGAAACTTAAAATTATGCTTAATCCCTCTTTAAGCCATAACTCCTTAACTACGGCTTAATCCGTTTTTATCACTTAAATTGATGTTTAATCCCTTTTTAGGTCATAAACCTTAAATTGATGCTTAATCCCCCTCTAAGCCATAACACCTTAACTACTGCTTAATCCGTTTTTATACACTTAAACATTGATGCTTCAATCCCTATATTTATGGCCGAGAAACGGGTAAAACTTAATTGCTTGCTTAATCCCTTGCTATGCCATATATAACTTATACGGTAATCCCCTTTAAGCCTATAAAACTGCTCTATTACCGTTTTAACTCTAACGTGAGGCTTAATCCCTTTTTATGTGAGAAAATATCTTATACATTAATCCCCTTAAAACCATTACACTATTTGGGCGCTAATCCATTTTTAAGCACCATAAAAACTTTATCCCCCGTTAATCCGATCTTAAACTTATGCTAATCCTTTACAAGCGCAATACCTGTAGCTACTTAATCCTCTGTGTACACTTAAATTGATGCTTAAGCCCTTTTTAGACATATAAACTTAAACTGATGCTTAATCCCCACCATCTTTTCTAAGCCTATTTAAAATCTTGGATGCTCAATCCCCCCTTGAAGCCATTCAACTCATGCTTAATCCCCCCTTCTAAGCCATTAAACTGCATGCTAATCCCTGTAAGCCTCAGACACTAGTTTACGCACCGCTCGAATCCTCTTTTAACACTTAAATTTATGCTTAATCGTTTTCGTATATAAGCACATAATAATGATGCTGAATCGTTTTTAAGTCGTTCACGCCATTAAAATTATGCTCTTAATCCCCCGTTGAGCCATTAAAACATTCTGCACTTAATCAGTTGAGCCATGATAAGATGATGCTTTAATCCCCGTGTGAGACCATTAAAATGATGCTTAATCGTTAAGCCATGAACACCTGGACTAAGTTTGCTTAATCCTCTTTGAATCACTTTAATGATGCTTCATCCTTTTTATGACGCATAACAACTTAAATACTGACGCTTAATCCCCCCGTTAAGCTATTAACATGATGACTTAATCCCCCGTTAATCCATTAAAAATGCTTAATCCCCGTTAAGCCATTAAAAGAATGCTTGAATCCCCCCGTTTAATCCATTATAAGATTATGCCTCATCTCCGTCAATCCATTTAAATGCTGCTAATCCACCGTTAATCTTGGATATTTATGCTTTTGTCTGGTGTTATTATAGCTCTAATCCCCCGTAAGCCCTATTAAAATATGCTTAATCCTCCTACTAAGCCATAGACTTAGTACTACTGCCTAATCCCTTTTAACACTTAAACTGATGCTTAATCCCTTTTGATAGACATAAAGATTTAACTTACACTATCCCTTTTTAGATACCAATTAAATTGGTGCTTAGATCCACAGCGCTTTTGGACGATACAATTTTTATTACGCTTATCCTTTTAAGCCACAAAAACTTAGCTACGGCCATAATCCCTTTTTAAAGCTCGTAATCGTAACACTTAATATATGAGTAATCCTCTTTGTCCCCTTTAAACTTAATTATTGCTATTATCCCTTTTAATCCATAACACTTAAACTGATGCTTAATCCCTTTTTTGGTCTCAAAACTTAAATTTATACTTAATCCCCCTTTAAGCCGTAACATATTAACTACGGCTTAGTCCCTTTTTTAACACTTAAATTGATGATTAATCCCTTTTTAAGCCATAAACCTTAAATGTATACTTAATCCCCTCTAAAGCCATAACTCTTAAAATTAATCTTTTTTTTTTTTAATTACTTTATTTTTAACATGCAGAAATTACAGCTTTTTGGTTTGCCAATTACAAAACTGATGCTTAATCCCTTTTTAGACCACAAAACCTAAAATTATGCTTAATCCCTTTTTATGCCATAAAACTTTAACTTATTATGCCATAAAACTTATACTTAATCCTCTTTTAAGCCATAAAACATTAACTACTGCTTAATCCCGTTTTAACACTAAACTGATACTTAATCCCTTTTTATGCCAGAAAACCTAAATTGATGCTTAATCACTTTTTATGCCATCAAGCTTAAACTGATACTTAATCCTCTTTTAAGCCACAACACTTAAATTGATGCTTAATCCCATTTTAAGCTATAACACCTTAATTGCTGCTTAATCCCTTTTTAGGCTTTTTAGGTGGCCCCTCCATAATTTGATTTGTTGTGTTGTTTAGGCTCAAAGGGACTACTTCGGGGCGCACACCTACGAGCTCCTTAGCGCGCCTGGGAAATTCGTCCACACGAACTGGACCGGACACGGCGGAAACGTCTCAGCCTCCACTTACCAAGTTTAAAAAACTTACCAAGGGATTGAATAATTCGGGGATTTTAGATTTTTAGAATTTTTTTGGAACGAACAAATATGTAATTTTATTTTTTTAATCAAATATATGGTTTTAAACTAATACTTTCATTTCAAATAAGCTGTATTATCCCTCATTCCAATCCTAAAATTCCTGTATAAGCCATAATGGTTCCTATTGAGCCATAAATCGTTGGTTTTCGTGGTTTTTGGCTCCTATTGAGCCATAAATCGTTGGTTTTCTTTGTTTTTTGGCTCCTATTGAGCCATAAATCGTTGTTTTTCTTTGCTTTTTGGCTCCTATTGAGCCATAAATCGTTGGTTTTCTTTGCTTTTTGGCTCCTATTGAGCCATAAATCGTTGTTTTTCTTTGCTTTTTGGCTCCTAATGAACCATAAATTGTTGGTTTTCGTGTCTTAATCCCATATCTAGCCATAAATAGTTGGTTTTCTTTGCTTTTTGGCTCCTATTGAGCCATAAATCGTTGGTTTTCTTTGCTTTTTGGCTCCTATTGAGCCATAAATCGTTGTTTTCTTTGCTTTTTGGCTCCTATTGAGCCATAAATAGTTGGTTTTCTTTGCTTTTTGGCTCCTATTGAGCCATAAATCGTTGGTTTTTCGTGGCTTTTTGGCTCCTATTGAGCCATAAATTGTTGGTTTTCTTTGCTTTTTGGCTCCTATTGAGCCATAAATCGTTGGTTTTCTTTGCTTTTTGGCTCCTATTAAGCCATAAATCGTTGGTTTTCTTTGCTTTTTGGCTCTTAATGAGCCCTAAATCGTTGTTTTTCTTTGCTTTTTGGCTCCTATTGAGCCATAACCTTTAATTTCATAGCTAAAATCCTTCAAATGTTTCAACCCTAAAACCTCGCGTTTATTATTTTTCGTTGCTAATCAATTGGAAGCGATCAAGTCCTTGTGAATGAAGACACCGGAAACTTGTGAGTCGCCGAAGTCCTTGGGGATGCGTGTTTTTCGAAAAGTGCGCCATTTATTTGTCAAATGCCGGAAATTAGCCTCGCGTGTTTTTGACCCAACATTGACCCCGCAATCTTTCTTGAGTTTTCTGTGGCCAAGGGGACGAACTTGAAAAAAGGTCCAACAACAGTTCATGGTTTCGTACGAAATAATCGCTTTATATCTGGTTTATATTAGTTATAAAAAACCTAAACCAGTAAACCAGTTTTACTTGTAAACCATTTTTGTCCTGGTAAACCAAGTTGTACTTGGGTATTCAAGTACCCATGTAAACCATTTTTGCCCTGTTAAACTAAGTAAACCATTTTTTTTCTAGTAAACCATTTCTGTCCTGCTAAACCAAGTTGAATAAACCAAGTAAACAGTTTTACTTGTAAACCTTTTGTCCTGGTAAACTAAGTAACCATTTTTTAAAACCATTTTGTCCGCTAAACCAGTAACCAGTTTCACTTGTAAAACCATATTGTCGTGGTAAACACGGTTATATAAATCAAGGTAAACCATTTCTGTCCTGCCATAAACAAGTTGAATATACCAAGTAACCAGTTTTACTTGTAAACCATTTTTGTCCTGGTAAACTAAGTAAAACCATTTTTTTAAAACCATTTTTGTCCCGCTAAACCAAGTAAACCAGTTTTACTTGTAAACCATTATTGTCGTGGTAAACCAAGTTATATAAATCAAGTAAACCATTTTTCTCTAGTAAACCATTTTTGTCCTTCTAAACAAGTAAACCAGTTTACTTGTAAACCATTTTTGCCCTGCTTAAACTAAGTAAACCATTTTTTTCTCGTAAACCGATTTTTGTCTGCTAAACCAAGTGAATAAGCAAGTAAACCAGTTTTACTTGTAAACCATTTTTGTCCTAGTAAACCAAGTTATATAAACCAAGTAAACCATTTTTTTTCTTGTAAACCATTTTTGCCCTGCTAAACCAAGTTGAATAAGCCAAGTAAACCATTTTTGTTCTGCTAAACCAAGTTTTATAAACCAAGTACATAAAACCATTTTTGTCCTGGTAAACCAAGTTTTATAAACAAAGTAAACCATTTTTGTCCTGCTAAACCAAGTTGAATAAACCAAGTAAACCAGTTTTACTTGTAAACCATTTTTGTCCTGGTAAACCAAGTTATATAAACCAAGTAAACCATTTTTTTTCTTGTAAACCATTTTTGTCCTGCTAAACCAAGTTGAATAAGCCAAGTAAACCATTTTTGTTCTGCTAAACCAAGTTTTATAAACCAAGTACATAAAACCATTTTTGTCCTGGTAAACCAAGTTATTTAAACCAAGTAAACCATTTTTGTCCTGGTAAACCAAGTTGAATAAACCAAGTAAATCAGTTTTACTTGTAAACCATTTTTGTCCTGGTAAACCAAGTTTTATAAACCATTTTGTTCTGCTCAAACCAAGTTTTATAAAACAAGTACTAAACCATTTTGTCCTGGTAAACCAAGTAATATAAACCAAGTAAACCATTTTTGTCCTGTAAACCAAGTTGAATAAGCCAAGTAAACCCGTTTACTTGTAAACCATTTTTGTCCTGGTAAACCAAGTTGAATAAACCAAGTAATCAGTTTTACTTGTAAACCATTTTTGTCCTAGTAAACCAAGTAAACCATCTTGTAAAACATTTTTGTCCTGCTAAACCAAGTTGAATAAACCAAGTAAACCAGTTTTACTTGTAAACCATTTTTGTCCTGTAAACAAGTAAAAACCATTTTTTTAAAACATTTTTGTCCGCTAAACCAAGTAAACCAGTTTTACTTGTAACTATTTTTGCCCGGTAAACCAAGTAATATAAAACAAGTAAAACCATGTTTTTCTAGTAAACCATTTTTGTCCATCTAACCAAGTAAACCAGTTTTACTTGTAAACCATTTTTGCCCTGTTAAACTAAGTAAACCATTTTTTTCTAGTAAACCATTTTTGTCCTGCTAAACCAAGTTGAATAAGCCAAGTAAACCAGTTTTACTTGTAAAACATTGTTTGTCCTGTAAACAAGTAAACCATTTTTTTATAAACCAGTTTTGTCCCGCTAAACCAAGAACCAGTTTACTTGTATACCATTTTTGTCGTGGTAAACCAAGTTGAATAAGCAGAGTAAACCAGTTTTACTTGTAAACCATTTTTGTCCTGGTAACCAAGTTAAACATTTTGTGTTGCTTAAACCAAGTTTTATAAACAAGTACATAAACATTTTTGTCCTGGTAAACCAAGTTAAATAAACCAAGTAAAACATTTTTACTTGTAAACCAAGTAAACCATTTTTCTCCTTGTGAACCAAATAAACAAAAGAATTGCTTTATATCTGGTTTACCTCATGGGAAAAGAAAAATGGCTCTTCCCCTACTCAAAAATGGCTCTTTTCCTCGAAAACATGATTGAAAAAGGCATTTTGAAGTCAAAAACTCCACAATTGAAGAAATGGCTCCTTTTATGGCTCTTTGGCTCTCTAATGAAGTTCTCTCGTATGCGGAAACCTCTTTCGTTGGCCACCTGTTTGTGACGACACGGGTTTTTCACTTTCCTCCTTGAGGTCAAACGTTTTCAAAAAGGCATTTCTGGCTTCAAAGGTCACTTTTCGCTTTTGAAATTATATTCCTTTTTATATTATTTATTTATTTACGAAATTGCATTTTTCTTTTCCTTCTCCGGTTCCGCAATCCTTTCCGGTTGAACGATCTTTGCGTAATTACAGTTTGTTTTTTAAAACAATAAAAAAAAAGTGCAAAGAAACCTTCGGGTTGCATAAAATATTAAAAATTAAAATTCTCTTTATGTTCTACCCACCGTTCAAATCGCCTGAAATGTGACGTTTTGAATTTGGCTCTTTGGCTCATCAGTGAGATTTTACGGAAACGATATGGCTCTTTAGTTTTCTTGCTGTGAAAAAAAGACTTTCAGGGTTATAATCCACTCCTTAAGCCAAACAACCGCAAGTTTTGTGGCTTAATCCCCCTTCTTTAGGTATAATATCAGCAGTATCTATGGCTTTATCCCTTCTACAGAAATATGACGGCCTAATCCCATTATACATAGAGTGAGATGGCTTAATCCCCCTCTAGATAGATTATAATCGATTAATCCCCTTCTAAATAAATTATGGTCACTTAATCCCTTTCAACATAGATTATGGTCGCTTAATCCCCTCCAACATAGATTGTGCTCGTTTAATCCCCTTCTAAATAGATTATTCTAGCTTAATCCCCTCCTACATAGATTATGGTCGCTTAATCCCCTTCTAACATAATATGATGGCTTAATCCCCTTCTAACATAATATGATGGCTTAATCCCCTCCTACATTGATTATGATGGCTGGTATAGTCTTAATCCCCTTCGAGATAGATTATAGTCGCTTAATCCCCTTTTACATAGATTATGGTCCCTTAATCCTCTTCTCCACAGATTATGGTCTCTTAATCCTCTTCTGCACATATTCTAGTGCTTAATCCCCTTCTGCACAGATTGTAGTGCTTAATCCCCTTCTAATAGAATATAACGGCCTAATCCCCTTCTAAATAGATTAAGGTCGCTAAATCCCCCTCTAGATAGATTATAATCGCTTAATCCCCTTCTAAATAAATTATGGTCGCTTAATCCCTTTCAACATAGATTATGGTCGCTTAATCCCCTCCAACATAGATTGTGCTCGTTTAATCCCCTTCTAAATAGATTATTCTAGCTTAATCCCCTCCTACATTGATTATGATGGCTGGTATAGTCTTAATCCGCTTCGAGATAGATTATAGTCGCTTAATCCCCTTTTACTTAGATTATGGTCCCTTAATCCCCTTCTCCACAGATTATGGTCTCTTAATCCTCTTCTGCACAGATTCTAGTGCTTAATCCCCTTCTAATAGAATATAACGGACTAATCCCCTTCTAAATAGATTAAGGTCGCTAAATCCCCCTCTAGATAGATTATAATCGCTTAATCCCCTTCTAAATAAATTATGGTCGCTTAATCCCTTTCAACATAGATTATGGTCGCTTAATCCCCTCCAACATAGATTTTGCTCGTTTAATCCCCTTCTAAATAGATTATTCTAGCTTAATCCCCTCCTACATTGATTATGATGGCTGGTATAGTCTTAATCCCCTTCGAGATAGATTATAGTCGCTTAATCCCCTTTTACATAGATTATGGTCCCTTAATCCCCTTCTCCACAGATTATGGTCTCTTAATCCCCTTCTGCACAGATTGTAGTACTTAATCCCCTTCTAATCGGGAATATAAAATCAGCGGCTTAATCCCCTTCTAATATAATATTATGGCTTAATCCACTTTTACATAGATTATGGTCGCTTAATCCCCTTCTAACAGAATCTGATGGCTTAATCCCCTCCGACATGGATTCTAGTCGCTTAATCCCCTCCGACATGGATTCTAGTCGCTTAATCCCCTCCGACATGGATTCTAGTCGCTTAATCCCCTCCGACATGGATTCTGGTCGCTTAATCCCCTCCGACATGGATTCTGGTCGCTTAATCCCCTCCGACATGGATTCTGGTCGCTTAATCCCCTCCGACATGGATTCTAGTCGCTTAATCCCCTCCGACATGGATTCTAGTCGCTTAATCCCCTCCGACATGGATTCTAGTCGCTTAATCCCCTTCGACATGGATTATGCTCGCTTAATCCCCTCCGACATGGATTCTAGTCGCTTAATCCCCTCCGACATGGATTCTAGTCGCTTAATCCCCTCAGACATGGATTCTAGTCGCTTAATCCCCTCAGACATGGATTCTGGTCGCTTAATCCCCTCCGACATGGATTCTAGTCGCTTAATCCCCTCCGACATGGATTCTAGTCGCTTAATCCCCTCAGACATGGATTCTAGTCGCTTAATCCCCTCCGACATGGATTCTAGTCGCTTAATCCCCTTCGACATGGATTCTAGTCTCTTAATCCCCTCCGACATGGATTCTAGTCTCTTAATCCCCTCCGACATAGATTCTAGTCGCTTAATCCCTTCTAACAGAATATGATGGCTTAATCCCCTTCTAAATAGATTACAGTAGCTTAATCCCATATGAACGAATATGACGGCTTAATCTCTTTCTACATATATTATAGTCTCTTAATCCCCTCCGACATGGATTCTGGTCGCTTAATCCCCTCCGACATGGATTCTGGTCGCTTAATCCCCTCCGACATGGATTCTGGTCGCTTAATCCCCTCCGATATGGATTCTAGTCGCTTAATCCCCTCCGACATGGATTCTAGTCGCTTAATCCCCTCCGACATGGATTCTGGTCGCTTAATCCCCTCCGACATGGATTCTAGTCGCTTAATCCCCTCCGACATGGATTCTAGTCGCTTAATCCCCTCCGACATGGATTCTAGTCGCTTAATCCCCTCAGACATGGATTCTGGTCGCTTAATCCCCTCCGACATGGATTCTAGTCGCTTAATCCCCTCCGACATGGATTCTAGTCGCTTAATCCCCTCCGACATGGATTCTAGTCGCTTAATCCCCTCCGACATGGATTCTAGTCGCTTAATCCCCTCCGACATGGATTCTAGTCGCTTAATCCCCTCCGACATGGATTCTAGTCTCTTAATCCCCTTCGACATGGATTCTAGTCTCTTAATCCCCTCCGACATGGATTCTAGTCTCTTAATCCCTCCGACATAGATTCTAGTCGCTTAATCCCTTCTAACAGAATATGATTGCTTAATCCTTTTCGGTGTCGAAATTATTTCCCATTATTGGGGGTGGAGAGCCGGAGGGAGCATGAAGAGCCAAAAAGTACTCCTCAGTATGGCTCTTTGGCTCAGAAGTATTGGAAAACTGGCTCTTTCTAGTCGTCGGGTAAATTCGGTACGAATAGTTGCACTTTTAGTGTTGAAAAGTTTATTTTCTGATTTCCCCCACCCCCCCCAGGGGGTGGTGAGGGAAGGGGGGGAGGGGGGAGGCTACCTCTCCAGTTTCGTATTCCCACTTCCCGCTCTGACGACCTTCCAATCCCCGTCACTTTCACTTCGGTTCCCTTTTGCTTTTTTCTCGTTCCTCCTCTTTTTTTTTTTTCCTTTTTCAAATTTTTTCGACTTCTCAGTTTCGTTTCGGCTCCACCGGAGGAGGTTTCCGCGCCGGGAGAATTTTCATAAAGTTCGCGAAAAAGGGTAACAAAACGCATGCGTCCAGAAATATAGAATTCGTAAGTATCATATATTTTGGCTCATTTTGGCTCAAATTGTGGAAAAAAAAGCCAAACTCATACTTATCCTGAAAAGAGCCAAAGTCAACCTTGGCTCTTCAGAGACTGAAAAGACATACTTTGGCTCTCATTAGGCACAATCTAAAGCCAAAATTGAGCCAAATGTTGCTTTTTTTAACGTCAAAATAAAACTTTCGTTTATAAAAGGGAGAGTGGTTTCTGATAGGAGGGGAAAACTTTATTGCATAACGAAATTATTTGAAATTCTGCATTTTATTTTCCAGGGGCGAAATTCTTCAGCGGACAGGATAATGAAGACTCGAGAGTGATAAATTTCTGAAAAGTGAAATTTTGTTTAAAAAAAATTTTTTTGGTGTGTTTTTTGGTGTTTTTTAATTTTTTTTTCTTCGTCCG
This sequence comes from Orius laevigatus, assembly GCA_018703685.1. Lineage (NCBI taxonomy): Eukaryota > Metazoa > Arthropoda > Insecta > Hemiptera > Anthocoridae > Orius > Orius laevigatus. The sequence goes on along the minus strand of JAGWEN010000333.1, from coordinate 82,589 downwards.
GGTGTGATGGATTTGAAAAATTTATGAAGCGACAAAAATCCCTTAAAGGTACGTTTTTAATAATTTTTTTTAATTTTATCTTAAAACGCGGCAGAGTTCCGCCTTTCTTCACAAAGTGAGCCAAACGACTTTGGCTCTTTGGCTCTTTTCGAAAGGTGTAGAAAGGAGCCGAAAGAGCCAAAAAATGGACTTTGGCTCTCCTATGACATATTCCAGATATAAAAAGAGCCAATTTGGCTCTTTTCTGGCTCTTCTCTTAGTATGGCCACAAATTTCAAGAACATGATAGTAATAGGACCCATGACAAAAGTTAACTTTGGCTCTTTCACAATAAGGGGGGGAGGGAGAAAAGAGCCAAATTGTAATTTCTGGTTCTGAAAAACAAAAAAATTGACTTTGGCTCTCCTTTGGCTCGTTCACGAAAATCGGCTAAAAGGATCAAAACAAGAGCCAAACCGTTTATTTGGCTCTTTTCTGGCTCCGAAATTCACGAAAGTGATAATAAAGGAGCCAAAGCGAAAAATTGACTTTGGCTCTTTCCCGTTTCTGAAATTATAAGGGTCGTAGAAATGATCGAAGGATGATTTGGCTCTTTTCTGGCTCTTCTCAGGCGGCGGCCATGAAATTCAAGAAGTCATACTAAAAGAGCCAAAACGGAAAATTGACTTTGGCTCTACTTTGGCTCCCGTTTCTGCTACTTTGCCTCACATTTTATCGTGTAAACCATTTTTGTCCTGGCAAACCAGGTAATATAAACCAAGTAAACCATTTTTACTTGTAAACCATTTTTTGTCCTGGTAAACCAAGTTAAATAAACCAAGTAAAACATTTTCACTTGTAAACCAAGTGATATAAACCAAGTAAACCATTTTTGTCCTTGTGAACCAAGAAAACCAATTTGAATAAGCCAAATAAACCATTTTGTCTTGTGAACCATTTTTGTCCCAGTAAAACAATTTAAATAAACCATATAAACCATTTTTATTGGAAACCATTTTTGTTCTCGTAAACCATTTTTTTTTCTTGAAAACCATTTTTGTCCTGGTAGGTAAACCAAGTTGAATAAACCAAGTGAACCATTTTTATCAAGTAAACCAAATAAACCATTTTATAAACTAAACCAAAAAAACCATTTTAACAATGTTATAAACCTTTTTTTTTCCCCTAGTAAACCATTTTTGTATTAACCAATACAAAAATTGTAAACCAATTTGAATTAACCAGATAAACCATTTTTTTGTTGAAAACCAGTTTTTTTTTGTTGAAAAACAATTGCCTAAACCATTTTTGTCCTGGTAAACCAAGTTGAATAAACCAAGTGAACCATTTTTATGAAGTAAACCAAATAAACCATTTTAACAATGTTATAAACCTTTTTTTTCCCTAGTAAACCATTTTTGTCCTTGTAAACCAATTTGAATTAACCAGATAAACCATTTTTTTCTTGAAAACCAGTTTTTTTTTGTTGAAAAACAATTGCCTAAACCATTTTTGTCCTGGTAAACCAAGTTGAAAAACCAAGTAAACCATTTTTGTTCTGGTAAACCAAGTTGAATAAACCAAGTGAACCATTTTTATGAAGTAAACCAAATAAACCATTTTAACAATGTTATAAACCTTTTTTTTTCCCTAGTAAACCATTTTTGTCCTTGTAAACCAATTTGAATTAACCAGATAAACCATTTTTTTCTTGAAAACCAGTTTTTTTTTGTTGAAAAACAATTGCCTAAACCATTTTTGTTCTGGTAAACCAAGTTGAAAAACCAAGTGAACAATTTTATCAAGTAAACCAAAAAAATCATCTTAACATTGTAATAAACCATTTTTTTTTAGTA
>JAGWEN010000333.1:0-75737 GCA_018703685.1 Orius laevigatus | reverse complement strand
CACCTTCAATACGGCTTAATCCCTTTTAACCACTTAAATTGATGCTTAATCCATTTTTAGGTCATAAACCTTAAATTGATGCTTAATCCCCCTCTAAGCCATAACACCTTGACTTACTGCTTAATCCCTTTTTAACACTTAAATTGATGCTTAATCCCTTTTTAGACCATATGAAACTTAAAATGATGCTTAATCCCCCCTTAACGCCATTCAACTTATGCGTAATCCCCTTTAGCCTTTTATCCCGTTTTTAGACATATCACTTATTAAAACTTATGGCTTAATACTTTAAGCCAGTTAAACTTATGCTTACTCCCCTTTAAGCCGCAATACACCTTTACTACTTAATCCTCTTTTACACTTAAATTGATGCTTAATCCCTTTTAAGACCAGATAACTGTAATAATTAGCTTAATCCCCCCTTTATAGCCATTTACAACTTATGCTTAATCCCCTTTACAGCCTTTTATCCCTGTTTTCTAGACCATATACACTATAAAACTTATGCTTAATCCCCCTTTTAAGCATTAAACTTATGCTTAATCCCCTTTAAGCTCGCAACTACCTTTACTACTTAATCCTCTTTTAACACTTAAAGTTGATGTCTTAATCCCTTTTTAGACCATATAACTTAAAATTAGCTTAGATTCACCTGTTTAAGCCATTCAACTTATGGCTTAATCCCCTTTTAAGCCGCAATACCTTTACTCTTAATCTTTTGGGTGGTGTTGGGTGTTGTGTTTTGGTGGGTTTTTTTTGGTGTTGTTTGTTTTTGTGTTTGGTTGGTGGGTTTTTTGGGTTTTGGGTGTTTTGTTTTTTTTGGGTGGGTTGGTGTTTTGTTGTTGTTGGGTTTGTTGTTTTTGTTGTTTGTTTGTGTGGTGTTGTTTGGTTTTGTGGTTGGGTTTGTTTTGTGTGGTGTTTTGTGTTGTTGTGTGGTCTCTTTTAAACTTTAAATTATGCTTAATCCCTTTTTAGACCATATAACTTAAAATGATGCTTAATCCCCCCTTTAAGCCATTCAACTTATGCTTAATCCCCTTTAAGCCTTTTATCCCTTTTTAGACAGATAACTTAAATTATGCTTATCCACCCTTTATAAAACCATTAACTTATGCTTAATCCCCCTTTAAGCCGCAATACCTACTACTTGAATCCTCTTTTAACACTAAGATGGATGCTAACCATTTTACGCCAGAAAAACTTATCCCCCGTAAAACCATTAAACCTTATGCTTAATCCCGCTGTTAAGCAACCCCTTTACTACCGCTTAATCCTCTTTTAACACTTAAATTGATGCTTAATCCCTTTTTAGACCATAATACTTAAAATTATGCTTAATCCCCTTTTAAACCATAACACTTAAATTGTGGCTTAATCCATTTTAAGCCATGAAAACTTAATCCCCCCGTTAAGCCATTAAACTTATGCTTAATCCCCTTTAAGCCACAACATCTTGACTACCACTTAATCCTCTTTTAACAATTAAATTGATGCTTAATCCCTTTTTAGACCTTGAAACTTAAAATTATTCATTATTCTTAATCCCCCGTTAAGCCATAAAACGTAAACTTATGCTTAATCCCCCTTTAAGCCACAACACCTTAACTACTGCTTAATCCCTTTTAACCACTTAAATTGATGCTTAATCCCTTTTTAGGTCATAAACCTTAAATTGATGCTTAATCCCCCTCTAAGCCATAACACCTTAACTACTGCTTAATCCCTTTTTAACACTTAAATTGATGCTTAATCCCTTTTTAGACCATATAACTTAAAATGATGCTTAATCCCCCCTTTAAGCCATTCAACTTATGCTTAATCCCCTTTAAGCCTTTTATCCCTTTTTAGACCATATAACTTAAAATTATGCTAATACTTTAAGCCATTAAACTTATGCTTACTCCCCTTAAGCCGCAATACCTTTACTACTTATCCTCTTATTAACACTTAAATTGATGCTAATCCTCTTTTCAGTACCACTCCTAACTTAAAATACGCTTAATCCCGCCCTTTAAGCCATTCAACTTATGCTTAATCCCCTTTAAGCCTTTTATCCCTTTTTAGACCATATAACTTAAAATTATGCTTAATCCCCCTTTAAGCCATTAAACTTCATGCTTAAGCCTTAAGCCGACATACCTTACTACTTAATCGTCTTTTAACACTTAATTGAATGACTTAATCCCTTTTTAGACCATATAACTTAAAATTATGCTTAATCCCCCCTTTAAGCCATTCAACTTATGCTTAATCCCCTTTAAGCCGCAATACCTTTACTACTTAATCCTCTTTTAACACTTAAATTGATGCTTAATCCCTTTTTAGACACTATACTTAAATGATGCTTAATCCCCCTTTAAGCCATCACTTAAGCTTAATCCCCTTTAAGCCTTTTATCCCTTTTTAGACCATATAACTTAAAATTATGCTTAATCCCCCCTTTAAACCATTAAACTTATGCTTAATCCCCTTTAAGCCGCAATACCTTTACTACTTAATCCTCTTTTAACACTTAAATTGATGCTTAATCCCTTTTTAGACCATATAACTTAAAATTATGCTTAATCCCCCCTTTAAGCCATTCAACTTATGCTTATACCCCTTATAAGCGCAATACCTTGTACTACGTAATCGCTTTAACACTTAAATTGATGCTTAATCCCTTTTTAGACCATATAACTTAAAATTATGCTTAATCCCCCCTTTAAGCCATTCAACTTATGCTTAATCCCCTTTAAGCCTTTTATCCCTTTTTAGACCATATAACTTAAAATTATGCTTAATCCCCCCTTTAAACCATTAAACTTATGCTTAATCCCCTTTAAGCCGCAATACCTTTACTGCACTTAATCCTCTTTAACACTTAAATTCGATGCTTATCCATTTTAAAGCCATAAAAACTTAGATCCCCCCGTTACACATTAAACTTATGCTTAATACCCTTTAAGCCGCCAATACCTTTACTACTTAATCTCTTTTAACACTTAAATGATGCTTAATCCCTTATTTAGACCATCAATAACTTGAGAAATTATGCTTAATCCCCCTTTAAACATTAAACTGATGCTTAATCCTTATTTAAAGCCGCAATACTTTAGCTACTATTTATCCTCTTTTAACACTTAAATGATGCTTAATCCTATTTATAGCCATATAAAAACCTTAATCCCCCGTCCTAAACATTAAACTTAATGCTTAATCCCCTCAAAGGCCACAACCCTTAACTACCGCTTTAATCCTCTTTTAACCCTTAATTGACATGCCTATCCCTTTTAGACCATAATACTTAATTAGGCTTATCCCCTTTAACCATAACACTTAATTGTGGCTTAATGCCTATTCTTAAGCCATGAAAACTAGAATCCCCACCGTTTCAGCCATTAAACTTATGCTTAATCCCCTTTAACAGCCACCACATCTTGGACTACCACTTAATCTCTTTTAACAATAAATTGATGCTTAATCCCTGTAGACCTTGAAACTTAAAATTAGTCAGTATTCTAATCGTGAGCCATAAAACGTAAACTTATGCTTAATCCCCCTTTAAGCCACAACACCTTAACTACTGCTTAATCCCTTTTTAACACTTAAATTGATGCTTAATCCCTTTTTAGGTCATAAACCTTAAATTGATGCTTAATCCCCCTCTAAGCCATAACACCTTAACTACTGCTTAATCCTTTTTTAACACTTAAATTGATGCTTAATCCCTTTTTATGCCATATAACTTATACTTAATCCCCTTTTAAGCCATAAAACGCTTATTCCCGTTTTAACACTAAACTGATGCTTAATCCCCTTTAAAACCATAACACATTTTGGCTTAACCCATTTTTAAGCCATAAAAGCTTAATCCCCCCGTTAAGCCATTAAACTTATGCTTAATCCCCTTTAAGCCACAACACCCTTTACTACCGCGTAATCCTCTTTTAACACTTAAATTGATGCTTAATCCCTTTTTAACACTTAAATTGATGCTTAATCCCTTTTTATGCCATATAACTTATACTTAATCCCCTTTTAAGCCATAAAACGCTTATTCCCGTTTTAACACTAAACTGATGCTTAATCCCTTTTTATGTGAGAAAACTTATACTTAATCCCCTTTAAAACCATAACACATTTTGGCTTAACCCATTTTTAAGCCATAAAAACTTAATCCCCCCGTTAAGCCATTAAACTTATGCTTAATCCCCTTTAAGCCACAACACCTTTACTACTGCTTAATCCTCTTTTAACACTTAAATTGATGCTTAATCCCTTTTTAGACCATAAAACTTAAACTGATGCTTAATCCCCCCTTTAAGCCATTAAACTTATGCTTAATCCCCGTTTAAGCCATAAAGCGTATGCTTAATCCCCGTTTAAGCCATAACACCTTGACTAATTCTTAATCCTCTTTTAACACTTAAATTGATGCTTAATCCCTTTTTAGACCTTAATACTTAAAATTATGCTTAATCCCCTTTTAAACCATAACACATTAACTACGGCTTAATCCCTTTTTAACACTAAACTGATCCTTAATCCCTTTTTAGGCCATAAATCCCATTTTAAGGCATTAAACTTATACTTAATCCCCTTTTAAGCCATAACCCCTTAACTACGGCTTAATCCCTTTCTAACACTAAACTGATCCTTAATCCTCTTTAGCTAAACTTTAAGGCATTAACTGATGACTTAATCCCCGTAACCATAACACATTGAACTACTGCTTAATCCTCTTTTAACACTTAAACTGATCCTTAATCCCTTTTTAGGCCATAAATCCCATTTTAAGACATAAAACTTAAGCTTATACTTAATCCCCTTTTAAGCCATAACACATTAACTAATCCCTTTTTAACACTAAACTGATCCTTAATCCCCTTTTAAGCCATAACACTAACTGGTGCTTAATCCTTTTTTAGACCATAATCCTTAAACTGATGCTTAATCCCTTTTTATTCCATTAAATTTATACTTAATCCCCTTCGAAGCCATAAAACTTTAACTTATACCTAATCCCTTTTTAAGCCATAACCCATTAACTACGGCTTAATCCCTTTTTAACACTAAACTGATCCTTAATCCCCTTTTAAGCCATAACACTAACTGTTTCTTAATCCTTTTTTAGACCATAATCCTTAAACTGATGCTTAATCCCTTTTAAACCATAACACTTAACATTTGTCTTTATCCCTTTTTAAACCATACAAACTTAAAATAATGCTTAATCCCCCTTTAAGCCATAACACATTAACTACGGCTTAATCCCTTTTTAACACTAAACTGATCCTTAATCCCTTTTTAAGCCATAACACTAACTGGTGCTTAATCCTTTTTAAACCATAAATCTTAACTGACGGTTAATCCCTTTTTATGCCATAAAATTTAAATTGATGGTTAATACCCCTTTAAGCAATAAAACTTAAATTGCTGCTTAATCCCTTTTTAGGCTTTTTAGGTGGCCCCTCCATAATTTGATTTGTTGTGTTGTTTAGGCTCAAAGGGACTACTTCGGGGCGCACACCTACGAGCTCCTTAGCGCGCCTGGGAAATTCGTCCACACGAACTGGACCGGACACGGCGGAAACGTCTCAGCCTCCACTTACCAAGTTTAAAAACTTACCAAGGGATTAACTGATTCGGGGATTTTAGATTTTTTAGAATTTTTTTGGAACGAACAAATATGTAATTTTATTTTTTTAATCAAATATATGGTTTTAAACTGATACTTTCATTTCAAATGAGCTTTCTTATCCCTCATTCCAATCCTAAAATTCCTGTATAAGCCATAATTCGTTGGTTTTCGTGGCTTTTTGGCTCCCATTGAGCCATAAATCGTCGGTTTTTCGTCGTTTAATTCCGTATCGAGGCATAAATCGTTGGTTTTCGTGGCTTTTTGGCTCCCATTGAGCCATAAAAGTGCGTTGTGGGTTTTTGGCTCGTATAGATAAAGTTGGTTTTGGGCTGGGTGCATAAAGATCGTTGGTTTTCGTGGCTTTTTGGCTCCTATCGAGCCCTAAATCGTTGGTTTTCGTGGCTTTTTGGCTCCTATCGAGCCTTAAATCTTTGTTTTTCGTGGCTAGTTGGCTCCTGTCGAGCCATAAATCGTTGGTTTTCGTGGCTTTTTGGCTCCTATTGAGCCCTAAATCGTTGGTTTTCGTGGCTTTTCGGCTCTTATTGAGCCATAAATCGTTGGTTTTGGGCTTTTTGGCTCCTATTAAGCCTTAAATCGTTGGTTTTCGTGGCTTTTTGGCTCCTATTGAGCCCTAAATCGTTGGTTTTCGTGGCTTTTTGGCTCCTATTGAGCCACAAATCGTTAGTTTTTGTGGCTTTTTGGCTCCCATTGAGCCATAAATATATGGTTTTTGTTGCTTTTTGGCTCTTATTGAGCCTTAAATCGTTGGTTTTCCGTGGCTTATCCCATATCGAGCCATAAATAGTTGGTTTTTGTGGCTTTTGGGCTCCAATTGAGCCATAAATCGTTGTGTTTCGTGTCTTTTTGGCTCCTATTAAGCCATAAATCGTTGGTTTTCGTGGCTTTTTGGCTCCTATTGAGCCACAAATCGTGTTTTTTGGGCTTTTTGGCTCTGTGAGCCAAATGTGTTTGGCTTTTTGGCTCTATTGAGCCCTAAATCGTTGGTTTTCGTGGCTTTTTGGCTCCTATTGAGCCACAAATCGTTAATTTTTGTGGCTTTTTGGCTCCCATTGAGCCATAAATATAGGGTTTTTGTTGCTTTTTGGCTCTTATTGAGCCTTAAATCGTTGGTTTTCCGTGGCTTATCCCATATCGAGCCATAAATAGTTGGTTTTTGTGGCTTTTGGGCTCCAATTGAGCCATAAATCGTTGTGTTTCGTGTCTTTTTGGCTCCTATTAAGCCTTAAATCGTTGGGTTTCGTGTCTTTTTGGCTCCTATTGAGCCATAAATCGTTTGTTTTCGTGTCTTTTTGGCTCCTGTTGAGCCATAAATCGTGGTTTTGGGCTTTTTTGCTCCCATTGAGCCATAAATCGTTGGTTTTCTTTAGGCTCCCATTGAGCCATAAATATATGGTTTTCGTTGCTTTTTTTTGGCTCCTATAGTGCTTTGAATCGTTAGTTTTCGTGGCTTAATCCCATATCTACCCATAAATAGTGGGTTTTCGTGACTTTTTGGCTCCTATTAAGCCTTAAATCGTTGGTTTTCTTTGCTTTTTGGCTCCTATTGAGCCATAAATCGTTGATTTTCGTGCCTTTTAGGCTCTTATTGAGCCATAAATAGTTGGTTTTTGTGCCTTTTGGCTCCTATTGAGCCATAAATAGTTGGTTTTTGTGCCTTTTGGCTCCTATTGAGCCATAAATCGTTGTTTTTCGTGACTTTTTGGCACCTATTGAGCAATAAATAGTTGGTTTTGGACTCTTTGGCTCCTATTAGGGCTTAACTCGTTGGTGTTCTTTGCTTTTTGGCTCCTATTGAGCCATAACCTTTAATTTCATAGCTAAAATCCTTCAAATGTTTCAACCCTGAAACCCTCGGCGTTTATTATTTTTCGTTGCTAATCAATTGGAAGCGATCAAGTCCTTGTGAATGAAGACACCGGAAACTTGCGAGTCGCTTAAGTCCTTGGGGGATGCGTGTTTTTCGAAAAGTGCGCCATTTTATTTGTCAAATGCCGGAAATTAGCCTCGCGTGTTTTTGACCCAACATTTGACCCGCAATCTTTCTTGAGTTTTCTGTGCCAAGGGGACGAACTTGAAAAAAGGTCCAACAAAGTTCACGGTTTTCGTACAAAATAATCGCTTTATATCTGGTTTACATTAGTTATACAAAACCTAAACCAAGTAAACCAGTTTTACTTGTAAACCATTTTTGTCCTGGTAAACCAAGTTTTATAAACCATTTTTGTTCTGCTAAACCAAGTTTTATAAAACAAGTACATAAACCATTTTTGTCCTGGTAAACCAAGTTATATAAACCAAGTAAACCATTTTTGTCCTGGTAAACCAAGTTGAATAAACCAAGTAAACCCGTTTTACTTGTAAACCATTTTTGTCCTGGTAAACCAAGTTGAATAAACCAAGTAAATCAGTTTTACTTGTAAACCATTTTTGTCCTAGTAAACCAAGTAAACCATTTTTTTTTCTTGTAAAACATTTTTGTCCTGCTAAACCAAGTTGAATAAACCAAGTAAACCAGTTTTACTTGTAAACCATTTTTGTCCTGGTAAACCAAGTAAACCATTTTTTTAAAACCATTTTTGTCCCGCTAAACCAAGTAAACCAGTTTTACTTGTAAACTATTTTTGCCCTGGTAAACCAAGTAATATAAACCAAGTAAACCATTTTTTTCTAGTAAACCATTTTTGTCCATCTAAACCAAGTAAACCAGTTTTACTTGTAAACCATTTTTGCCCTGTTAAACTAAGTAAACCATTTTTTTCTAGTAAACCATTTTTGTCCTGCTAAACCAAGTGGAATAAGCCAAGTAAACCAGTTTTACTGGTAAACCATTTTTGTCCTGTTAAACCAAGTAAACCATTTTTTTAAAACCATTTTTGTCCCGCTAAACCAAGTAAACCAGTTTTACTTGTAAACCATTTTTGTCGTGGTAAACCAAGTTATATAAACCAAGTAAACCATTTTTTTTTCTAGTAAACCATTTTTGTCCTGCTAAACCAAGTTGAATAAGCCAAGTAAACCAGTTTTACTTGTAAACCATTTTCGTCCTGGTAAACCAAGTTATATAAAGCAAGTAAACCATTTTTTTCTAGTAAACCATTTTTGTCCTGCTAAACCAAGTTGAATAAGCCAAGTAAACCAGTTTTACTTGAAACCATTTTTGTCCTGGTAAACCAAGTAAACCATTTTTCTCTTGTAAACCATTTTTGTCCTGCTAAACCAAGTAAACCAGTTTTACTTGTAAACCATTTTTGTCCTGGTAAACCAAGTTGAATAAACCAAGTAAACCAGTTTTACTTGTAAACCATTTTTGTCCTAGTAAACCAAGTAAACCATTTTTTTTTTCTTGTAAAACATTTTTGTCCTGCTAAACCAAGTGGAATAAGCCAAGTAAACCAGTTTTATTGGTAAACCATTTTTGTCCTGTTAAACCAAGTAAACCATTTTTTTAAAACCATTTTTGTCCCGCTAAACCAAGTAAACCAGTTGTACTTGTAAACCATTTTTGTCGTGGTAAACCAAGTTATATAAACCAAGTAAACCATTTTTTTTTTCTAGTAAACCATTTTTGTCCTGCTAAACCAAGTTGAATAAGCCAAGTAAACCAGTTTTACTTGTAAACCATTTTTGTCCTGGTAAACCAAGTTATATAAACCAAGTAAACCATTTTTTTCTAGTAAACCATTTTTGTCCTGCTAAACCAAGTTGAATAAGCCAAGTAAACCAGTTTTACTTGTAAACCATTTTTGTCCTGGTAAACCAAGTAAACCATTTTTCTCTTGTAAACCATTTTTGTCCTGGTAAACCAAGTTTTATAAACCAAGTTTTATAAACCATTTTTGTTCTGCTAAACCAAGTTTTATAAAACAAGTACACAAACCATTTTTGTCCTGGTAAACCAAGTTATATAAACCAAGTAAAACATTTTTACTTGTAAACCAAGTAAACCATTTTTCTCCTTGTGAACCAAATAAACAAAATAATTGCTTTATATCTGGTTTACCTCATGGGAAAAGAAAAAATGGCTCTTCCCTACTCAAAAATGGCTCTTTTCCTCGAAAACATGAGTGAAAAGGCATTTTTGAAGTCATAACTCTACCAAAGATAAAATGGCTCCTTTTATGGCTCTTTGGCTCTCTAATGAAGTTCTCTCGTATGCGGAAACCTCTTTCGTTGGCCAACCTGTTTGTGACGACACGGGTTTTCACTTTCCTCCTTGAGGTCAAACGTTTTCAAAAAGGCATTTCTGGCTTCAAAGGTCACTTTTCGCTTTTGAAATTATAATTCCTTTTTATTATTATTTATTTATTTACGAAATTGCATTTTCTTTTCCTTCTCCGGTTCCGCAATCCTTTCCGGTTGAACGATCTTTGCGTAATTACAGTTTGTTTTTTTAAAACAATAAAAAAAAAGTGCAAAGAACCTTCGGGTTGCATAAAATATTAAAATTAAGAAAATTCTCTTTATGTTCTTACCCACCGTTCAAATCGCCTGAAAATGTGACGTTTTTGAATTTGGCTCTTTGGCTCACCCGTGAGATTTTACGGAACGATATGGCTCTTTAGTTTTCTTGCTGTGAAAAGAAAAAAAAAACTTTTTCAGGGTATAATCCACTCCTTAAGCCAAACAACCGCAAGTTTTTGTGGCTTAATCCCCTTCTTTAGGTATAATATCAGCAGTATCTATGGCTTTAATCCCTTCTAACAGAATATGACGGCCTAATCCCCTTCTAAGTAGAGTATGATGGTTTAATCCCCCTCTAGATAGATTATAATCGCTTAATCCCCTTCTAAATAAATTATGGTCACTTAATCCCTTTCAACATAGATTATGGTCGCTTAATCCCCTCCAACATAGATTGTGCTCGTTTAATCCCCTTCTAAATAGATTATTCTAGCTTAATCCCCTCCTACATAGATTATGGTCGCTTAATCCCCTTCTAACATAATATGATGGCTTAATCCCCTTCTAACATAATATGATGGCTTAATCCCCTCCTACATTGATTATGATGGCTGGTATAGTCTTAATCCCCTTCGAGATAGATTCTAGTCGCTTAATCCCCTTTTACATAGATTATGGTCCCTTAATCCCCTTTTCCACAGATTATGGTCTCTTAATCCTCTTCTGCACATATTCTAGTGCTTAATCCCCTTCTGCACATATTCTAGTGCTTAATCCCCTTCTGCACAGATTGTAGTGCTTAATCCCCTTCTAATAGAATATAACGGACTAATCCCCTTCTAAATAGATTACAGTAGCTTAATCCCCTTCTAAATAGATTACAGTAGCTTAATCCCCTTCTAAATAGATTATGGTAGCTTAATCCCCCTCTACATAGATTATAATCGCTTAATCCCCTTCTAAATAAATTATGGTCGCTTAATCCCTTTCAACATAGATCATGGTCGCTTAATCCCCCTCTAGATAGGTTATAATCGCTTAATCCCCTTCTAAAAGAATACGATGGCTTAATCCCCTTCTAAAAGAATACGATGGCTTAATCCCCTTCTAAAAGAATACGATGGCTTAATCCCCTTCTAAAAGAATACGATGGCTTAATCCCCTTCTAAAAGAATACGATGGCTTAATCCCCTTCTAAAAGAATACGATGGCTTAATCCCCTTCTAAAAGAATACGATGGCTTAATCCCCTTCTAAAAGAATACGATGGCTTAATCCCCTTCTAAAAGAATACGATGGCTTAATCCCCTCCTACATTGATTATGATGGCTGGTATAGTCTTAATCCGCTTCGAGATAGATTATAGTCGCTTAATCCCCTTTTACATAGATTATGGTCCCTTAATCCCCTTTTCCACAGATTATGGTCTCTTAATCCTCTTCTGCACAGATTGTAGTGCTTAATCCCCTTCTAATAGAATATGACGGCCTAATCCCCTTCTAAATAGATTAAGGTCGCTAAATCCCCCTCTAGATAGATCATAATCGCTTAATCCCCTTCTAAATAAATTATGGTCGCTTAATCCCTTTCAACATAGATTATGGTCGCTTAATCCCCTCCAACATAGATTGTGCTCGTTTAATCCCCTTCTAAATAGATTATTCTAGCTTAATCCCCTCCTACATTGATTATGATGGCTGGTATAGTCTTAATCCGCTTCGAGATAGATTATAGTCGCTTAATCCCCTTTTACTTAGATTATGGTCCCTTAATCCCCTTCTCCACAGATTATGGTCTCTTAATCCTCTTCTGCACAGATTGTAGTACTTAATCCCCTTCTGCACAGATTCTAGTGCTTAATCCCCTTCTAATAGAATATAACGGCCTAATTCCCTTCTAAATAGATTAAGGTCGCTAAATCCCCCTCTAGATAGATCATAATCGCTTAATCCCCTTCTAAATAAATTATGGTCGCTTAATCCCTTTCAACATAGATTATGGTCGCTTAATCCCCTCCAACATAGATTGTGCTCGTTTAATCCCCCTATTGATAGATAATAGTCGTTTAATCCCCTTTTACATAGATTATGGTCCCTTAATCCCCTTCTCCACAGATTATGGTCTCTTAATCCTCTTCTGCACATATTCTAGTGCTTAATCCCCTTCTGCACAGATTGTAGTGCTTAATCCCCTTCTAATAGAATATGACGGCCTAATCCCCTTCTAAATAGATTAAGGTCGCTAAATCCCCCTCTAGATAGATTATAATCGCTTAATCCCCTTCTAAATAAATTATGGTCGCTTAATCCCTTTCAACATAGATTATGGTCGCTTAATCCCCTCCAACATAGATTGTGCTCGTTTAATCCCCTTCTAAATAGATTATTCTAGCTTAATCCCCTCCTACATTGATTATGATGGCTGGTATAGTCTTAATCCGCTTCGAGATAGATTATAGTCGCTTAATCCCCTTTTACATAGATTATGGTCCCTTAATCCCCTTCTCCACAGATTATGGTCTCTTAATCCCCTTCTGCACAGATTGTAGTACTTAATCCCCTTCTAATCGGGAATATAAAATCAGCGGCTTAATCCCCTTCTAATATAATATTATGGCTTAATCCACTTTTACATAGATTATGGTCGCTTAATCCCCTTCTAAAAGAATCTGATGGCTTAATCCCCTTCTAACAGAACCTGATGGCTTAATCCCCTTCTAACAGAACCTGATGGCTTAATCCCCTTCGACATAGATTCTAGTCGCTTAATCCCCTCCGACATGGATTCTGGTCGCTTAATCCCCTCCGACATGGATTCTGGTCGCTTAATCCCCTTCGACATGGATTCTGGTCGCTTAATCCCCTCCGACATGGATTCTGGTCGCTTAATCCCCTTCGACATGGATTCTGGTCGCTTAATCCCCTTCGACATGGATTCTGGTCGCTTAATCCCCTTCGACATGGATTCTAGTCGCTTAATCCCCTTCGACATTGATTCTAGTCGCTTAATCCCCTTCGACATGGATTCTAGTCGCTTAATCCCCTTCGTCATGAATTCCAGTCGCTTAATCCCCTTCGACATGGATTCTAGTCGCTTAATCCCCTTCGACATTGATTCTGGTCGCTTAATCCCCTTCGACATGGATTCCAGTCGCTTAATCCCTTCGACATGGATTCATGTCGCTTAATCCCCTCCGACATGGTTCTAGTCGCTTAATCCCCTCCGTCATGGTCTAGTCGTCTTAATCCCCTCAGACATGGATTCTAGTCGCTTAATCCCCTCCGGCATGGATTCTAGTCGCTTAATCCCCTCAGACATGGATTCTAGTCGCTTAATCCCCTTCGACATGGATTATGCTCGCTTAATCCCCTTCTAAATAGATTATTCTAGCTTAATCCCCTCCTACATTGATTATGATTGCTGGTATAGTCTTAATCCGCTTCGAGATAGATTATAGTCGCATAATCCCCTTTTACAAAGATTATAGTCGCATAATCCCCTTTTACAAAGATTATAGTCGCATAATCCCCTTTTACAAAGATTATGGTCCCTTAATCCCTTTATCCACAGATTATGGTCTCGTAATCCTCTTCTGCACATATTCTAGTGCTTAATCCCCTTCTGCACAGATTGTAGTGCTTAATCCCCTTCTGCACAGATTGTAGTGCTTAATCCCCTTCTGCACAGATTGTAGTGCTTAATCCCCTTCTGCACAGATTGTAGTGCTTAATCCCCTTCTGCACAGATTGTAGTACTTAATCCCCTTCTGCACAGATTGTAGTACTTAATCCCCTTCTGCACAGATTGTAGTACTTAATCCCCTTCTAATCGGGAATATAAAATCAGCGGCTTAATCCCCTTCTAATATAATATTATGGCTTAATCCACTTTTACATAGATTATGGTCGCTAAATCCCCTTCTAACAGAACCTGATGGCTTAATCCCCTTCGAGATGGATTCTAGTCGCTTAATCCCCTTCGACATTGATTCTAGTCGCTTAATCCCCTTCGACATGGATTCTAGTCGCTTAATCCCCTCCGACATGGATTCTAGTCGCTTAATCCCCTTCGACATGGATTCTAGTCGCTTAATCCCCTTCGACATGGATTCTAGTCGCTTAATCCCCTTCGACATGGATTCTGGTCGCTTAATCCCCTCCGACATGGATTCTGGTCGCTTAATCCCCTCCGACATGGATTCTAGTCGCTTAATCCCCTTCGACATGGATTCTAGTCGCTTAATCCCCTTCGACATGGATTCTAGTCGCTTAATCCCCTTCGACATGGATTATGCTCGCTTAATCCCCTTCGACATAGGTTATGCTCGCTTAATCCCTTCTAACATAATATGGTTGCTTAATCCCCTTCTAACATAATATGGTTGCTTAATCCCCTTCTAACAGAATATGATGGCTTAATCCCCTTCTAACAGAGTATGATGGCTTAATCCCCTTCTAAATAGATTATAGTAGCTTAATCCCATATGAACGAATATGACGGCTTAATCTCTTTCTACATATATTATAGTCTCTTAATCCCTTTCTACATAGGATATAGTAGCTTAATCCCCTTCTATCAGATATGATTGCTTAATCCTTTTCGGTGTCGAAATTATTTCCCATTATTGGGGGTGGAAGCCGGAAGGAGCCATGAAGAGCCAAAAAGTACTCCTCAGTATGGCTCTTTGGCTCCAGAAGTATTGGAAAACTTTGGCTCTTTTCAGTCGTCGGGTAAATTCGGTTCGAATAGTTGCACTTTTAGTGTTGAAAAGTTTATTTTCTGATTTCCCCCACCCCCCCAGGGGGGGTGAAGGAAGGGGGTGAGGGGGGGAGGCTACCTCTCCAGTTTCGTATTCCCACTTCCCGCTCTGACGACCTTCCAATCCCCGTCACTTTCACTTCGGTTCCCTTTTGCTTTTTTCTCGTTCCTCCTTTTCCTTTTCAAATTTTTTCGACTTCTCAGTTTCGTTTCGGCTCCACCGGAGGAGGTTTCCGCGCCGGGAGAATTTTCATAAAGTTCGCGAAAAAGGGAAAGAAAACGCATGCGTCCAGAAATATAGAATTCGTAAGTATCATATATTTTGGCTCATTTTGGCTCAAATTGTGGAAAAAAAAAGCCAAACTCATACTTATCATGAAAAGAGCCAAAATCAACCTTGGCTCTTCAGAGCCAGAAAAGACTTTGGCTCTCATGAGGCACAATCTAAAGCCAAAATTGAGCCAAATGTTGGATTTTTTACGTCAAAATAAAACTTTCGTTTATAAAAGGGAGAGTGGTTTCTGATAGGAGGGGAAAACTTTATTGCATAACGAAATTATTTGAAATTCTTCATTTTATTTTTCCAGGGGCGAAATTCTTCAGCGGACAGGATATGAAGACTCGAGAGTGATAAATTTCGAAAAGTGAAATTTTGTCTTAAAAAAATTTTTTTGTGTTTTTTGGTGTTTTTTAAAATCTTCGTCCGGGTGTGATGGATTTGAAAAATTTATGAAGCGACAAAAATCCCTTAAAGGTACGTTTTTAATAATTTTTTTTTAAATTTTATCTTAAAACGCGGCAGAGTTCCGCCTTTCTTCACAAAGTGAGCCAAACGACTTTGGCTCTTTTCGAGAGGTGTAGAAAGGAGCCGAAAGAGCCAAAAATGGACTTTGGCTCTCCTATTACATATTACAGATATAAAAAGAGCCAATTTGGCTCTTTTCTGGCTCTTCTCTTAGTATGGCCACAAATTTCAAGAACATGATAGTAATAGGACCCATGACAAAAGTTAACTTGGGCTCTTTCACAATAAGAGAAAAGAGCCAAATTGTAATTTCTGGTTCTGAAAAACGAAAAAATTGACTTTGGCTCTCCTTTGGCTCGTTCACGAAAATCGGCTAAAAGGATCAAAACAAGAGCCAAACCGTTTATTTGGCTCTTTTCTGGCTCCGAAATTCACGAAAGTGATAATAAAGGAGCCAAAACGAAAAATTGACTTTGGCTCTTTCCCGTTTCTGAAATTATAAGGGTCGTAGAAATGATCGAAGGATGATAATTTGGCTCTTCTGGCTCTTCTCAGGCGGAGGCCTTGAAATTCAAGAAGTGATACTAAAAGAGCCAAAACGGAAAATTGACTTTGGCTCTACTTTGGCTCCTTCCCGTTTCTACTAATTTGCCTCACATTTTATCGTGTAAACCATTTTTACTTGTAAACCATTTTTGCCCTGTAAACCAATTTGAATATACCAAGTAAACCATTTTTTTTCTCGTAAACCATTTTTGTCCTGGTAAACCATTTTTGTCCAGGTAAACCAAGTTATATATACCAAGTAAACCATTTTTTCTCGTAAACCATTTTTGTCCTGGTAAACCAAGTTATATATACCAAGTAAACCTGTTTTTCTCGTGAACCATTTTTGTCCTGGTAAACCAAGTAAACCATTTTTGTCAAGGTAAACCAAGTTATATAAACCAAGTAAACCATTTTTGTCAAGGTAAACCAAGTTATATAAACCAAGTAAAACATTTTCACTTGTACACCAAATTATATAAACCAGGTAAACCATTTTTGTCCTTGTGAACCAAGTAAACCAATTTGAAGAAACCAAATAAACCATTTTATCAAGTAAACCATTTTGTCTTGTGAACCATTTTTGTCCAAGTAAAACAATTTAAATAAACTATATAAACCATTTTTATTGGAAACCATTTTTGTTCTCGTAAACGAAGTAAACCATTTTTTTTTTCTTGAAAACCATTTTTGTCCTGGTAGGTAAACCAAGTGAACCATTTTTATCAAGTAAACCAAATAAACCATTTTATAAACTAAACCAAATAAACTATTTTAACAATGGTTTATAAACCTTTTTTTTCCTAGTAAACCATTTTTGTCCTTGAGAATCAAGTAAACCAATTTGAATTAACCATATACATTAACCATTTTTTCTTGAATACCAGTTTTTTTTTCTTCTTGAAAACCAAGTGCCTAAACCATTTTTTAAAACCATTTTTGTTCTGGTAAACCAAGTTGAATAAACCATTTTATCAAGTACAAATCAATTTAACAATGTAATAAACCATTTTCTTTTTTTGGTAAACCATTTTTGTCCTGTTGAACCAAGTAAACCAATTTGAATAAACCAAATAAACCATTTTTTCGAGTAAACCAAGTAAACCATATTTTCTTGTGAACCATTTTTGTCCAGTAAACCAGTTAAGATAAACCAAGTAAACCATTTTTCCTTTAAAACTTTTGTTCTTGTAAACCAAGTAAACCATATCGTTAGTGAACCATTTTTGTCCAGTAAAACAATGTAAATGAACCAAGTAAACCATTTTTGTCCTGGTGAACCAAGTAAACCAATTTGAATAAACCAAATAAACCATTTTTTCGAGTAAACCAAGTAAACCATTTTGTCGAATTGGGAAAAATTTCCCCCCTTTGGCTCTTTGGCTCATTTCGGCCCTCGAAAAAGGCTCATTTCTAATCTCAAAAGGCGATCTCGACTTCCCATTCCTGTTAAAAGTTGCCGCTTTTATTACATACGTGGTTTCCTTTATGTAACGTTTCACTGACATTCTCCCCCTCCCCTCCCCTCCCCTCCACCACCCCCCAACCCACCCTCCCGTCCTCGTCAGCCTTCGTAACCGTTTCACTCCTTTTTCGACCTTGGCTGTTATTTTTTTTCGACCTCAAACCGTCCTTGTTCTTTGTAAAAGGCGTGTAAAAGGAGATTTTGAGAACAAAAAAATGTTAACAAAAATTCACTATCGGATTCAAATATCAAACTTGAGCTTAATATTCATTTCTCACCTGAAAAGAGCCAAAAAGAGCCAAAGTGGATAAAGAATGATTTTGGCTCTTTTCAAATATCAAACTTATTGATTAAAATTCGTCCTTGTAAACCAAGTAAACGGTTTTTTTTGGTAAACCATTTTTGTCCTGGTAAACCAAGTAAACCATTTTTGTCCTTGTAAACCATTTTTGTCCTGGTAAACCAAGTAAACGATTTTTTTTGGAAACCATTTTTGTCCTGGTAAACCAAGTAAACAATTTTCTTTTTGTAAACCATTTTTGTCCTTCTAAACCAAGTAAACCATTTTTTCGAGGAAATCAAGTAAACCATTTTCTCTTTGTAAACTATATTTGTCCTGGTAAACCAAGTAAACCATTTTTGTCTTGGAAAACACGTAAACCATTTCATCGAGTAAACCAAGCAAACCATTTACTTCTTGTAAACCATTTTTGTCTTGGTAAACCAAGTTACATAAACCAAGTAAACAATTTTCTTTTTGTAAACCATTTTTGTCCTGGTAAACCAAGTAAACCATTTTTGTCCTGGTAAACCAAGTAAACCATTTTTGTCCTGTTAAACCAAGTAAACCATTTTTGTCCTGGTAAACCAAGTAAACCATTTTTGTCCTAGTAAACCAAGTAACTAATATTGTTCTAATAAACCAAGTGAACCATTTTGTCGAGTTAACTAATGAAAACCATATTTTGGAACTTTTTAACCAATATTGTTCTAATAAACCTAGTAAACTATTTTGTCGAGTTAACCAATGAAAACCATATTTTGGAGCTTGTAAAACTAATTTTGTAAACCATTTTTGTCCTGTTAAACCAAGTAAACCATTTTTGTCCTGGTAAACCAAGTAAACCATTCTTGTCCTGGTAAACCAAGTAAACCATTCTTGTCCTGGTAAACCAAGTAAACCATTTTTGTCCTAGTAAACCAAGTAAACCATTTTTGTCCTGGTAAACCAAGTAAACCATTTTTGTCCTAGTAAACCAAGTAAACCATTTTTGTCCTGGTAAACCAAGTAAACCATTTTTGTCCTGGTTAACCAAGTAAACCATTTTTGTCCTATTAAGCACGTAAACCATTTTATCGAGTAAACCAAGAAAACCATTTTCTTCTTGTAAACCATGTTTGTCCAGGTAAACCAAGTTGAATAAACCAAGTAAACCATTTTTGTCCTGGTAAACCAAGTTGTATAAACCAAGTAAACAGTTTTATCGAGTTATAGAGTAAACCATTTTATCGAGTAAACCATTTTTGCCCTGGTAAACCAAGTCCCCCCCCCCTCCAGAAAAAAAAATCCATTTTCTTCTTTCTAGGAAGAAAGAGCCATAAAATGTTAAATGGAGAGCCATAAAATTTAAAGGAGCCATAAAATGCAAATATTATCGCCTTCGAAATAATTAACCTGAAAAACCTTTGGCTCATTTTCGGGTTTTACTATTTATTTTGTTTAAAAATTCGGTCTGGGTCGATGAAATTATTGAACGGATTATCGGGAAAAATAAATATAAAACGAGAATTCAATAAACCATGTGAACCATTACCGGGTTAACCAATGAAAACCATATTTTGGAACTTTTTAACCAATTTTGTTCTAATAAACCAAGTAAACCATTTTGTCGAGTTAACCAATGAAAACCATATTTTGGAGCTTTTTAACCAATTTTGTTCTAATAAACCAAGTAAACCATTTTGTCGAGTTAACCAATGAAAACCATATTTTGGAGCTTTTTAACCAATTTTGTTCTAATAAACCAAGTGAACCATTTTATCGAGTTTATATTTATACCTTTTTTTTCGGTTTTTGCATTTATTTTGTTTAAAAATCCGAACTGGGTCGATGAAATCATTGGACGGATTATCGGGAAAAATAAATCAAACGAAAATTGAGCGAACGAGGCGATTAACGGTGCGGTGAGGGGGATGGGTGGGAGGGGAGGGGGAAGAGAAAATAAAGGAAAAGCGATTAGGGCAGAAGTGATTGGGAAAACTTGACGGGTTGACGTCATTTAAGGGATCTATAATTAAAACTAATTTACTAAATTTGATGACGTAGACCGTCTAAAAACACTAAAAGAGTAGATAAACGTAGTAGTATACACAAAAATGAACATTTTTGTGGTGAGAACCACAGAATGTAAACGAGTGTAATTACAAAAATTTCCCTTTTTAGTGTAAATTTCCCTTTTTTCCCTTTCAAAATAAATAAATAAAATCCCATCGAAAAATTGATTTTAAACCATAAGCCAAGTGAACCATTTTATCGACCAATAAAAACCATTTTCTGCGAATAAAACAATGAAAACCAAATTTTGGTGATTGTAAACCAATTTGTCCAAGTAAACCATTTTGTATTAATGACCCAAATTGGTTAAACCAAGAAAAACGATTTTGTCGAATCATTTTATCTGGTGAACCAAGTAAACCAATTTGCAATTTACAAATAAACCAAATAAACCGTTTTATCGAGTAAACCAATTAAACCATTTTTATCCAAGTAAAACCATTAAAATAAACCAAGTAAACTATTTTAGGTAGATTTTTCCTTGTAAAATTTAAACCAAGTAAGCCAATTTTCATAAACCAAGTGAACCATTTTTTCTAGAAAACCATTTTGTCAGATGTAAATCAATTTAAATAAACCATTTTTGTCCTTGTAAACCATGTAAACCATTTTGTCTAGTAAACCAAGTAAACAATTTTGTCAAACCATTTTATCTGGTGAACCAAGTAAACCATATTATTAAGTTAACCAATGAAAACCGTGCTTGTAAACCAATTTTGACCAAGTAAACCATTTTGTAATAAACCCATTTCAATAAACAAATTAAACCATTTTAACAAGTTTACCAATGAAAACCATGCATCTAAACCAATTTTGCCAAATTAAACCATTTTGTAAGAATAAACGTAATTTTAATAAACCAAGCAAAACATTTTATCAAGTTAACTAATGAAAACCGTGCTTGTAAACTGATTTTGACCAAGTGAACCATTTTGTATTAATAAATTGGTTTAATCATTGAACCATTTTATCAAATTAACCACTGAAAACCATGCTTGTAAACCAATTTGTATTAACAACCACATTTCAATAAACCAATTAAACCATTTTATCAAAGTAACCAATAAAAACCATGATTATAAACCAATTTTGTCCTAGTAAACCATTTTGTTGGTATGAATAAACCCATTTCAATAAACCAAGTAAACCATTTTATGGAGTTGGCCAATGAAAACGATGATTGTAAACCAATTTTCTCCAATTAAACCATTTTGTACCAATAAACCCAATTTGAATAAACCAATTGAGTTGTCCAATGAAAACCATGATTATAAACCAATTTTGTCCGAGTAAACCATTTTTTGTACTTACAAATCCAATTTGAATAAACCAATTAAACCATTTTATCGATTCAGACCAAATAGAAACCATGATTAGTAAACCAATTATGTCCAATATAAACCATTTTAAATAAACCCATTTCAATAAACCAAGTAAACCATTTTATCAAGTCAACCAATGAAACCGATGATTGTAAACCAATTTTCTCCAATCAAACCATTTTGTACCAATAAACACTATTTTATAAACCAAAAACCATTATCAAGTCAACCAATGAAACCGATGCTTGTAAACCAATTTTATCCAAGTAAACCATTTTGTACTGATAAACCAATTTGAATAAACCAAGTGTACCATTTTTTTATCAAGTTAACCAATGAAAACCATGCTTGGAAACCAATTGTGTCCAATTAAACCATTATGTACCAATAAACCGAATTTTAATAAACCAAGTAAACCATTTTATTGATTTGACCAATGAAACCCATGATTATAAACCAATTTTGTCCAAATAAACCATTTTCAATAACCCATTTCAATAAACCAATTAGGTAAACCATTTTAACAAGTCAACCAATGAAAACGACGATTGTAAACCAATTTTGTCCAATTAAACCATTTTGTACCGATAATCCCAATTTGAATAAACCAAATGAACCATTTTTAATCAAGTTCACCAATGAAAACCATGCTTGTAAACCAATTTTGTCCGATTAAACCATTTTGTACCAATAAACGAATTTTAATAAACCAAGTAAACCATTTTATTGATTTGAGTTTTGACCAATGAAACCCATGATTATAAACCAATTATGTCCAAGTAAACCATTTTTAATAAACCCATTTCAATAAACCAAGTTAAACCATTTTATCAAGTCAACCAATGAAACGACGATTGTAAACCAATTTGTCCATTAAACCATGTCTACCAAAAACACTATTTTAATAACCATAACCATTTTTTTATCAAGTTAACCAACGAAAACCTTGCTTGTAAACCAATTTTGTCCACGTAAACCATTTTGTACTTATAAACCCAACAATTTGAATAAACCAAATGAACCATTTTTTATCAAGTTAACCAATGAAAACCAAGTTTTTAAACAAATTTTGTCCAATTAAACCATTTTGTACCAATAAATCAATTTTAATAAACCAAGTAAACCATTTTATTGATTTGAGTTTTGACCAATGAAACCCATGATTATAAACCAATTTGTCCAAGTAAACCATTTTTAATAAACCATTTTCAATAAACCAAGTAAACCATTTTATCAAGTCAACCAATGAAAACGATGATTGTAAACCAATTTTGTCCCATTAAACCATTTTGTACCAATAAACACTATTTTAATAAACCAAATAACCATTTTTTTATCAAGTTAACCAACGAAAACCTTGCTTGTAAACCAATTTTGTCCACGTAAACCATTTTGTACTTATAAACCCAACAATTTGAATAAACCAAATGAACCATTTTTTATCAAGTCAACCAATGAAAACGATGATTGTAAACCAATTTTGTCCCATTAAACCATTTTATACCAATAAACACCATTTCAATAAACCAAAAAACCATTTTTTATCAAGTTAACCAATGAAAACCTTGCTTGTAAACCAATTTTGTCCGATTAAACCATTTTGTACCAATAAACCGAATTTTAATAAACCAAGTAAACCATTTTATTGATTTGACCAATGAAAACGATGATTGTAAACCAATTTTTTCCAAATAAACCATTTTATCAAGTTAACCAATGAAAACCATGATTGTTTATCCAAAATGGGGGGAAAGAGTTTGTAACCAATTTTCGGGGCTTTTTGAGAAAATTTTTTTTTTTTTTTTTATTGGGTTGTGGGTTGAAGGAGGAAGCGATTTCACCAACTTTTCCGTTTATAAATTCGTTTATCTACATTAAAATTAAACCGCCATTTTGAATTTTCGGACTGTATGCACCGAACGGTACAGATCCTTGAATTCTGCATTCCTACGCTCATAAAACCTTCATTTTTACCATTTTAATTGGTTTTTTATGTAACGAAAAATATGTAATAAGATATTAATATGCACATGTACGAATCGTGATCTGGCTTATACTAGACTGGTCGCTAAGGCCGCTCTCTTTTTTTTTTCTTTCCTTTTTGCTTCTCCCGTTCTTCTTAATGGTCCGTGTGTAATAACGAGGAAGTTGCGCAAGGTCCAGTCACGGTAACCCACAAAACTTTCCCTTTTTCTTACCCCTTCTACCACATTTTATCCCCTCCGGCCCCTTTTTCCCCCCTTTTTATCCCTTTCTCCCCCTTTTCGGCACGACTTTGAATCCCATCGACGTTTTCAGATCGAAAAATTTGAGGCTTAACCCTTCAAAACACTTCGGGGGCGTCAAAAGAGCCAATTTCGTGCAAAAAAGTGGCCTAAACGTAGCCAAAGTGCATAAATTGGCAACATTGTAAAGGGCCCTAATTTTTAGGATGACAAAGTGGGCCCAAAAAGTAGCCCAAATTGGCAACACTGGCCTAAACCATTTTTTCCAAGGAGCAAATTAACCATTTTGTACCAGAAACCTAAACCAATTTTTGGAACTCCTCAATAATACCACTTGGTTTATACTAATTGGTTTATCAGGACATAATGGTTATTGGTTATTCAAATTGGGTCAGGACATACAAAATGGTTTACTCTTGGTTTTCATTCGATAAATTGGTTACTTGGACA
Organism: Orius laevigatus; assembly: GCA_018703685.1. Classification (NCBI taxonomy): domain Eukaryota; kingdom Metazoa; phylum Arthropoda; class Insecta; order Hemiptera; family Anthocoridae; genus Orius; species Orius laevigatus. The sequence continues at coordinate 51,847 of JAGWEN010000333.1, read as the reverse complement.
GATACATGGTTTGCAATCATCGTTTTCATTGGTTAACTCAATAAAATGGTTTAGTTACTTGGTTTATACAAATTGGTCTGTCAGGACAAAAATGGTTTACTTGGACAAAAATGGTTTACAAACATGGTTTTCATTGGTTAACTCAATAAAATGGTTTACTTGGTTTATTTGGTTTATTAATACAAAATGGTTTACTTGGACGAAATTGGTTTATAATCAAGGTTTTCATTGGATAACTCAATTGGTTTATTCAAATTGGGTTTATTGGTACAAAATGGTTTATTTGGACAAAATTGGTTTACAATCGTCGTTTTCATTGGTCAACTCAATAAAATGGTTTAGGTACTTGGTTTATACAAATTGGTCTGTCAGGACAAAAATGGTTTACTTGGACAAAAATGGTTTACAATCATGGTTTTCATTGGTTGACTTGATAAAATGGTTTAATTGGTTTATTCAAATTGGGTTTGTAAGTACAAAAAATGGTTTACTTGGACAAAATTGGTTTGCAATCATCGTTTTCATTGGTTAACTCAATAAAATGGTTTAGTTACTTGGTTTATACAACATGGTCTTGGTTGACTGGAAAAAATGGTTTACAAGATGGTTTTCATTGGGTTGTAAACAATAAATGGTTTATTTGGACAAAATTGGTTTGGGCAAATATGGTTTTCATTGGTTAACCATAAAATGGTTTGTTTATAAAATGTTTGTCAGGACAAAAATGGTTTATTGACAAAATGGTTTTAAATCATGGTTTTTCATTGGTTAACTCAATAAAATGGTTTACTTGGTTTTTATTGTTTATTAATACAAAATGGTTTACTTGTAAGAAATTGGTTTATAATCATGGTTTCCATTGGACAACTCAATTGGTTTATTCAAATTGGGTTTATTGGTACAAAATGGTTTAATTGGACAAAATTGGTTTACAAGCATCGTTTTCATAGGTTAACTTAATGAAATGGTTTACCTAATTGGTTTATCGAAATTGGGTTTGTTAGTAAAAAATGGTTTGCTTGGACAAAAACTGGCTTTCAAAAAGCAAAATTGGATAAAAACTGAAAATGGGGTAAAAACTAAAAAACCCTTTTTCCCCCTAAATCAAGAAAATTATATAAAAACTGAAATTCTCGAAAATTTGGTTTCCAACTTCCATTTTTTCATTCGTTAACCTCAAATGAATGTTTTTCTGTCTTTTGACCAAAATCTAAAAACGACTGAAATGAATGTTTACTTGTCCAAAGAAACATTGAAACTTTGTCATAACGATGGTTTTCATCGAAAACTCTTAAAACGACTGTGTTCTGTCTAAAAACCATGAAAAATTGGTCAAAACGACTGTTTTTGCGTCCGAAAACTCTAAAACGACTGTTTATCTGTCGACAATGAAAATGCCATAACGACAGTTTTCATCAAAAACGACATCGCTTTTATAGTCTAACCATAATTGGATGAGTGTTTATTTGGCCAAAAAGTCTAAAATGACCTGAAATGAGTTTTTCTAGTCCAAAAACATGAAAACTTTGTCATGGACAAAGAGCTTTTTCAAAAAGCATTAAAATCGATAGCTGCTAAAAAATGAAAAATGGGTCAAAACTGACCCGTTTTTCCGCCGAAACTCAAGAAAAGACTGTATATCTGACGAAAACTGAAATTCTCGAAAATTTGGTTTCCAACTTCCATTTTTTCCTTCAAAACCTTCGAAATGAATGTTTTTCTGTCCAAAAAACAATGAAAAATTGGGTAAAAAGGAGGGGTTTTTTCGACCAAAAAATCTAAAAACGACCTGAAATGAATGTTTTTCTGTCCAAAAACCATGAAAACTTTGTCATGACGATGCTTTTTTTATCCAAAAACTCTAAAAACGACTGCTTTTCTGTCTAAAAACCATGAAAAATTGTGACATAACGACTGTTTTTCGTCCGAAAACTCAAAAAACGACTGTTTTTCTGTCCGAAAACAATGAAAAATTTGCCATAACGACAGTTTTTCATCCAAAAACGACTGCTTTTATGTCTAAAAACCATAAAAAATTGGTCAAAATGAGTGTTTTTTTGGCCAAAAATTCTAAAAATGACCTGAAATGAATGTTTTTCTGTCCAAAAACCATGAAAACTTTGTCATAACGATGCTTTTTCATCCAAAAACTCTTAAAACGACTGCTTTTCTGTCTAAAAACCATGGAAAATGTGACATAACGACTGTTTTTCGTCCAAAAACTCTAAAAACGACTGTTTTTCTGTCCGAAAACAATGAAAAAATTTCCATAACGACAGTTTTTTCATTTAAAAACTCAAAAAAAAAGTAAAAACTCCTCGCCCCATCCACCAAAACGCAGAAAACGATAAAAAGTAAAATTCTCCAAAATTTGGTTTTCAACTTGCATTTTCTCCTTCAAACCCTTCGAAATTAAATTATTCAGTGAAATCCACATACACGAGAGGTGAATAAAGACAAAAAAGAGAATTTTTCCCATGTTTTCACTCTCTATTAATTAATTCCCTTAATTATTCCTCCATTGTTTTCATTATTTGACATGTGCCAAAATTAATTTTTTTTTTGTTAATTGTTACAGATCTAAGGATGTGGTTTTATTTAATAGCGGCTCTGCTTCATTACGTGACGTCATCCGAGGTAGAAAATATTTTTTGTTTTAGCTCAACCACATTCTGACCAAAGATGAGATCAAGAATTTATTCCATATAGACAATATTAGTGACGGTAAGCTGGTTTTCTTATTACAAATCGAAAGAAAATGTCTGAAATCCTTTGAAGGACTTAAAAAACGTAATATTTAAAGCGGTCGTCGGGCCCTCTCGGCCGTGTCGTATGACCCAAATAGCGAAATATCGGAAAACGATCATTTCGCATGTTTTACCATTTTATGATTTAACTATTTCCTTAATTCAATTGCACTGATTTAAATATTTACGGTTTTACGACGATAAATGACGTTTTTCTGTCTCATAAACTCAAAAAAATGACGGATTTTCTGTCCAAAAACCATGAAAAGTTTGCCATGACGACTGTTTTTTGTCGAAAAACTCTAAAAGCGACTGTTTTTCTGTCCAAAAACCACTAAAAACGAATGTTTTTCTGTCTGAAAACCCTGATAGCTGATTTAAAATTGTTTTTCCAGTACCTGATTATCGTCTTATCCACATCCAAAAGAGATCGAAAAGGGATTTGAATTCTCTCTCGAAGAACCTTCGGTTCGAAGCTTTCGGAAAGGAGCATGTCCTCAACTTAAGGAAAAGCAGGATCGCCGCCGACGACGTCCCATTTTACGGCGTCGTCGCCAATTCGAGCGGACATCTCACCTACGAAAGGATCGACCATGAGGTACGTTCATTATCCACCACTGTAGAATGCAACAGCATTGATATACCACCCCTTGTCCTGACGAAAAAAAGTACGAAGTAAACCCCCCTTAATTTTAAGCGAGGAATCGACTGGAATCAATAACTTTTGGATACGACATACAGGGTGCTCCAGAACGCTCCTAACTTCGTTATTTTATATGCAAACCCTACATTTTGACCCTTGAAATCGATTCTACGCTCAATTTCCAGTAAAATTTACTTAAACCACTTTTTTGATAGGACCAAACCTTCCCGAGTTATCAATCGCTGGTTAAGTGGCGATTAACGCTAGAACGTTTGGTCCTATCAAAAAAGTGGTGTAAGTAAAAGTTACTGGAAATGAAGCGTAGAATTGATTTCTAGGGTCAAAACATAAGGTTTGTATTTAAAATAACGAAGTTAGGAGCGTTCTGGAGCACCCTGGACGTCGGATCCAGAAGTTATTGATCCCAATCGATTCTTTGGCAAAAATTAAGGGGAGTTTACTTCGATACTTTTTTCCATCAGGTCAATATTTAGGCAGATATCGCCTGGTTTGCACCATGCTTGCTTATTGTATGCTCTTGGTGATAGTGTACTTAGAGTACACATTTTTGTTGACTGAGGAATGGTAAAACTGAAGATTTAGGTTTATCCTTTTGGTTGGCAACATGCTCATCATCTCGGCGCCCTCGGTGACCTCAAGATAATCCTTTTTCTGGCATTTAATTGTCGATATTATAAAATGAGAGAAGGTCCCCCCGAGGCGGTCGGACCTTCTCTCTTCTTTCACTTGCGTAACCGATATTAAAAGAGTGAAAGTGTCTTTTGTTGGGTAATTCCTTCGCCGGGAGGGGAACGGCGAAGAAGGGCGAACGGGGGGAACCGTGACTTGACGAACAAGGTCAGTTTTGTCAACCTGGATTCTTAAATTTTCGCTTTTTTCAGGAAGATCTCGGTGACACATATCAAGACGTGGATAACGGAGCGGCGCTTTTGGTGCACAAAGACAAAAACGGGAACACGCTTTATGTAAGATGGTGCATCTCGAAAATCCAATTTCTCATGTGGTTTTCAGGAAGGGACCATAGGGCACGAATTGGTGCTACGGCCTTTGCCCGAGCGATTGCGGAACGGTACCGACATCAACCGCAGCCATGTCATCTATAAACGGAGAACCGGTCCCGACGCTCCCAATTCGGACTACGCCCTCATGGAACCTGGCGACCTTTTGAAGAAGTTGAGGAAGAAAAGGAGTCCTAGGAAAAAACGGGAAGCTCCTTTTGTCATCTATCCGGAAATCCTCGTTATCGTCGACTACGACGGCTATCGTCTTCATGGAGGAGACAACGTCCAGATCAAAAGATATTTCATCTCTTTCTGGAACGGGGTCGATTTACGATACAAACTCCTGAAGGGACCTAAAGTCAGAATTTCCATCGCGGGTATCATCATATCAAGGGTAAGAATCCGGCCAACTACATTATCTCAGCAGACCTGCTAAGCGACGCAGCTAAACACTTCCTGCTGTACTGGGCAGTGCCTGGTCTGCTGCATGCTCTTGTTCTGCTGGAAACCTGCAGTATTTGGCGAATGCAGCTGTGCTCTGCCACAAATTCTGGTGTACGTCACCACTGCGCATGCAGCAGACCTGCTAAGCGATGCAGCTATACACCTCCTGCTGTACACGGCAGTGCCTGGTCTGCTGCATGCTATTGTTCTGCTGGAAACCGCTGTATTATTCAGCGAAGCTCTGCCACTGGTGTACATTGCTGTCCAATCAATGGTTTCTGCTTCCATTTACGCGCTACTGCATACATTGCTGTTTATTAACCATGGTTATTCCCCAGGGACGTGACGCAACGCCATATCTGGAGAGGAACCGCGTGGGCAGAGACGCCATCGACAGCGCAGCAGCGTTGACGGACATGGGGAAATACCTATTCAGAGAAAGACGTCTACCAGTTTACGACATCGCCGTCGCAATCACAAAGTAAGCCGCCCTACTCTTCCCTTTCATTTTCCAACTTCCGAACTAACCTCTCGTGACGTCAAACGTGACGTCATCGACTTTAACCTAAATCTTTTCCAGATACGACATGTGCAGGCGACGAAAAGGCGGTCGATGCACTAAAGGAACAGCGGGTAAGAAACCAAAAGAGCAGACAATGGCAAAAAGGAACAAATTTCGGGACGCATATTAACCATGTACAAAATGCTAACTTTTTTGTCCCCATAGGTCGCTCCCATTTCCCCTTTTTTTAAGTCAGATTCTTTAAAAATGACTTTTCACAGATTGGACATGTGTAGGAGGCAGTTTCCGAACGAGCCATGCAATAGAGGAACAGCAGGTAAATAGTGACGTCATACATTTCTTGTCATTGGTAGCAAATGAGTTGGCATTTCTTGGCTCTACTCCAACAATCATGGAGGAACAATCATTGACCTGCCAACTCTTCTTAGCTCTGATGACCGTTCTACCAGGGCTATTTTCTTTACTGTTTTCTCTTGACGTCATAATAGTTTTTTTCCCTTTTTTTTCTGTCTCTATCGCTCTCGTTCAAAGGCAGGTAAGTTCTTCCCCATTCCATTATCTAACCAGCTTCGTATTCAATAAGAACTAACTTGAATAATAGCATGAGCTTGAGACATGCATCATTGGGGGACTATGCTTGGTGACGTCAGCATGCCACGTCATGCTACGATATTGTCTAAAGAGTTCTGGCGTTGCAGGATTCGCGTACGTGGGTGGCGCATGCGTCGTCAACAAGCGACTCGAGAAAGTGAACAGCGTCGCCATAATCGAAGACACGGGAGGATTCAGCGGCATCATTGTCGCAGCGCATGAAGTCGGACATTTGTACGTAATGGTTGATAGTGCTTGGTTTTTGATGTTCTGCTTAGGTTGGGAGCTGTGCATGATGGATCGCCACCTCCGACGTATCTGGGAGGCCCAGGAGCGGAATCGTGTAGGTGGGAAGACGGATACATCATGTCTGACCTGCGTCATACGGAAAAAGGGTTTAGATGGTCACCGTGCAGCATATCGAGCTTCCATCATTTCCTCAAGTAGGTTCCTCAATTGACTATTTATGGTGACGTCAAAGTTTTCAGTGGAGAGACGGCTACCTGCTTGTATAATTCGCCGCACGAGGACGAGTCGCTTCCGAGGGTGCTGCCAGGTAAGCTCCTTTCGTTGGACGCCCAGTGCAGGCGCGACAGAGGGACTTCCGCGTGCTTTAAAGACGAAAGGGTCTGCGCGCAGCTTTTCTGCTTCGATTCCGGCTCAGGGTACTGCGTCGCGTATCGTCCAGCTGCTGAAGGGTCGTCGTGCGGGGACGGGCAGACGTGCAACAACGGCCGATGCATACAAGAACATGAGAACATCATACCGGACTATTCGCAGCATACGCTGTCCTACCTCCCGTTGAATATTACCAGGTAATGAGGTCCTCAAGTGTATTGTAGGGTCGAGTTGGGTTTCGTTGGAGTTTGAAGATGCACATGCACTGCGCTCAACCACGTGCGCTGTAAGCACGTAACCACGTGCACTGCAAGAACATAACCACGTGGACTATAAGCACGTGTTCTGTAACCACGTGCTCTGCACGCACCCGACCACGTGCTCTGTACGCAACCGACCACGTGCTCTGTAACCACGTGCTTTTTACGCAAGTAACCACGTGTTCTGTAACCACGTGCTCTGTACGCACGTAACCACGTGTTCTGTAACCACGTGCTCTGTGCGCACGCAACCACGTGCTTTTTACGCAAGTAACCACGTGTTCTGTAACCACGTGCTCTGTACGCACGTAACCACGTGTTCTGTACGCACACAACCACGTGCTCTATACGCACGTAACCACGTGTTCTGTAACCACGTGCTCTGTACGCACGCAACCACGTGATTTTTACGCACGTAACCACGTGCTTTTTACGCACGTAACCACGTGTTCTGTAACCACGTGCTCTGTACGCACGCAACCACGTGCTTTTTACGCACGTAACCACGTGTTCTGTAACCACGTGCTCTGTACGCACGCAACCACGTGTTTTACGCAGTAACCACGTGTTCTGTAACCACGTGCTCTGTACGCACGCAACCACGTGCTTTTTACGCACGTAACCACGTGCTTTTTACGCACGTAACCACGTGCTTTTTACGCACGTAACCACGTGTTCTGTAACCACGTGCTCTGTACGCACGCAACCACGTGCTCTGTACGCACGTAACCACGTGTTCTGTAACCACGTGCTCTGTACGCACGCAACCACGTGCTTTTTACGCAAGTAACCACGTGTTCTGTAACCACATGGACTGTAAGCACGCAACCACCATGCACTGTTCGCTGTAATCAGATTTCAACGACACCTTAACTCGACCATTTCTGCCTTTTTTGCCTCAAATAAAATGTTTTATTTTGTGTTTTTTTATCATTATAGCATACCAATGACGTCAGTACGTCAAACGACGTCAGTACCTCAAATAACGTCAGTACGTTATACGACGTCGGTACCTCAAATGACGTCAGTACGTCAAAGTCCGATCCCTATCCAAAAGGAATATGGCGGTAAATTCGAAAAAACAATGAATCCATCGAAACTGTCGACTTTTTTTCTATCTCTAACAAATTTTCTTTCCTTTTATCTGACGTCATATCGAACATTATGACCATCTTTCGATCTTTTTATCATGTTTTTACGAACTTCCTGTCGCCATCTTGATTTCATCACGTCATATACATCCATACCTATTCGTGCGATTCATTTCTTTTTCTTTTACAGCAGAAGGAGCCTGTCTTGACACCTCAACCATCTGCGTCTCGCTCCTCACTAAATATTCCGGAATCTACTGCGGGACATCGTATTTCAAAAAAACGTGTTGCCTCTCATCGAGAAAATGCTGAAACCCTCCCCCCACCCAATACGTCATTGTTACGTCAAAGGGGAGAAAAGTGAAATTCAAAAACAAAGACTTTTATTACCTTAACGTGTTTAAAAACAACAATTTTACCTACTCTGTATATAATTAATGTGGTTTTTTTTTTCGTTCATTTTTATCATTAAAAAATTTTTCGATAAGGATTTTATTGTGCCTTTTTTATCACAGTCTTTTATTTTTTTAAATATTTTAATTAGGAACTCTGGCTAAACTACTGAGCCGATTTTGATGTTATTATACTCGTTGGACGCGGAATTTTACGCGCTTCAATTTCGTTCTGAATGAAAAATCGTGTAGGATGGACAGTTTTTGAGTTATAAGCAAAAAACTGGAAAATGTCCGAACTTTTTTTCAGCTTTTGAAACTCCGATGGTTCGTTAGACTGTATCGGAGGTTGTTTTATTATAGACGTCAAGGATTTCGAATTTGAGGGGAAGATTAGTAGTCATAATCGGTTTTACTGATTTTTGATTTTTAAGGCTAAAGGAAGGGTCTGAGCCATTTTTTGAATAAAATGTTTTTTGTAGGCCTTCTAAAGAGCTTTCTAATGACATAGATAAAATCGTTCAAAAATTGTATAAATTATGGACTTAAATGCGATATCCTGAGCTTCTAGTGTCCTTTGTTTAAAATGGAATGTATTAAATGGAATAGTTTAAATAAAATATATTAAAATCACTTTTAAAATTTATTTATTGGGTCTACATCGATCATTTAGAAGGAAAAGGGGGGAGGGGGAGTATGTAACGGATTATTTACTTTTTAAAATATTAATTTTTAAGATAAAGAAATCAATAGGCGGTTAAATATTAGGGCGATGATCAACTTAAGGGCTGAAAAATGGCCATTTAATAGACATCCGCCTATCAATGAAATATATAATATAAAATATATATAAAAAAAATTTATTATGTCCCTTTTTTTGCTTAAATTATCGTTTTTTAAATTTTTTTTATTGGGGGGACGGAGAATTTTAAATAAAATGTTAAGAATAAAAGGTGAAGAAAAGGAAGTGTAGTTTTTTTCTACTTGATGGGTCTGGAGTAGGGGGCGGGACGTGGGGACGAGAAACGTCCGCCTCGGATCGGCTTGTATGGACCGCCTTTCCACCTTCCTGGATCGCCGTTGTCGTAGTCGTAGGGCCTAAGGGCAAAAATAAAAAGTTATATATATATAGTAGCTGTAGCACACCATTGAACGCTGCAGGGCCGCTGAAACAAAAACTTACATGTGATCATCATGTATCATATGCTCCGGAGGGTATTCTTCCAACGCCATCCTCGCTTTGTCGAGTATAGACATGACCTTGCTGTGGGCCGGGCCGCGGGGGGCAAGCGGCGGCGGCTGAGGTTGAGGCGGCCCCGGATATGGCGCCATCGATGACGAACCGTTGGGCTGGTAGTCATACATAGGAGCTGGACGTCTCGTGTACGGAGGGTTGTTTGGCTTTTGCAGTATGCCTGAAAAAAAGTTTCGATGATACAACTGCAGAGCGAAGAAGAAGGCGTTTACTTCTTGGTGGTGGAGGCGGGCGACGGATGACTCCACCGTCGGCCTCGATCTCCCTGAGTTGCTCCATCCGGATCTCGTCATGGTGGTCGGGAACGAGATATTTCCGTACAGCAGCCAAAGCATAAGCGAGTCTCGCGTAGGCTTCCGCCGGCGGTGCCAAAGCGGCTACCTCGATATGAAGATCGTCAGCGAGATGGGCGTATTTGGGGTCCAACGACGACCTCAGTTCTTCCTCCTTAACGTGTAAAAAAATCAATTCGTTAAAAAGTAGTTTTCCGGGTTCTCTTTCAGCCTCCGAGTAAACGTCGCCTTGGTGATGGGGTCGATAGACTCACCGATTCCTGCCCCACTTCCATCTCCGCTCCCGCCCACCCCCAAGGCTTTTACGGCCTCACCACCTTGACACAACCCTTACCACCCCCCCACCAAACAAAAACACCGTTCAGCACGAATACGACGAATAAAACATCTTACCGACATATCAAACAAACGAAATTCATCAAAATCGCACGCAACTACTATAGAGCATCCAAATAACGAAAACTTTTCTTTTTCGCTTATATCTCAAAAAATACGCGTCCCACCGACTTTATCACTTAGTATAAAATTAAAGCCCTTAAAATTTTCTAAAAATCCATTAATTATTTGTCAAATTCGGACCAGCCGTTTGGGAGATATCGACGGTCAAAGTAGACCGTTAAAACTTTAGATTTTTGCATATATCTCAAAAAATACGCGTCCCAGCGACTTGATCACTTAGTGCAAAATTAAAGGTCGTAAAATTAGCTAAAAATCCATTAATTATTGTCAAATTCGGACAGCCGTTTGGGAGATATCGACGGTCAAAGTAGAGAGTAGTGCCAACCTACCACTATCATCCCTCCTAGCCCAACCTCCAGTGTCCTGCTACCTAGTATATGGTGCCAAGTTGAAGAAACTTACCTTTTGTTTGTCCCGCATACTTCACGTCCCCCAAAATGGCCATTTTGGTCATCGTCTCTTCCTGAAGCCTGTTCAACGAGTTCCCTTTCGGGCCGAGGAGCTTCCCGACGCGAAATTAACTGCAGAACAAGTTAAAGACGACAAACCACAGACAGCTGGACCTACCTGGGATGTTCCTTGACAGGAAGCTGAATTTTAACGACCGCCTTGATCGGCCTTTCCCTGTAGAGGTCCACGGGAGCCTTCAAATCCCGATAATTCTTCCCCTTTTGCGCTTTCACGATTTCTGCGAACACCAAATTATTTATGAGGGAGCTTAATTTTATGCTCGGGAGGGGGCCTTTGATGTTTTTTTAAGAAAATTAAGTGAGAGGTGGTGAGGATCGTAAAAGAGGGACGGGATGGGGATGATGAGGGCCCTTGAGGATCTCATCAAAACTCTCCGCTCTAAATAATTAAGACTTTCTTTTAAAGGCCCCTAACGCTATTTCGAGCTGAAAAAAAAAGACAATTTACAGATAACCACCATAGAATGTTAAAGTCTCCATCAATCCCTTTCTGTAAATTTGTTTATTTAAAGAAAAAAGGGCCTTCTAATCGCCCTTTTCCGTGCGTAAAGATCTATTCTTTCCCTCCCCACTTAACGACCCCCATCGCCCCCTCTCCAGTCGACTTATAACCATTTATTTCGAAGAAAATGCCCTTGTCGCAGATGTTCGCCCTATTTCCTCCGCTCCGATATCACCGTAAAATTCGAAACAAAAAAGAATAACGAAAAGACGTCCAACTTTGTTTTTAAGTCGACTTTCCACGGCGGGGGGAGAGTGAAAAAGGCGGTAATTTCCTGAGATTAAAGAAGTTTTTACCGAAAGGGGGGGTATCGATTGCGATATTATCACAGGAGATGCCAGAAATCGAAAAGAAACATTGAGAACTTAAAATATGATGGAAGGCCTCATAGCACGTTTAATAAAAAGGAGCTCTACAGACTACTCCACAAATAGCAGAAAACCGTTCATATTTCTAAAACAAGGATACTCCTTATGCTACGGCGCTGGATTCTTGATTGCTGGAAGTGATGGATGTAACAAGCTACTCGTGCTACTCTCTAGTTGTTCGTTTTTCTTATTTTTGTTCATTGTTCTTGCTATTTTTAGTTGTTGGCGTTAGTTGTTCTGGTTGTTGGCGTTAGTTGTTCTGGTTGTTGGTGGTCGTTGTTCGTTGTTCTGGTTGTTGTTCGTTGTTCGTTGATCTGGTGGTTGTTCGTTGTTCTGGTTGTTGGCGTCATTTGTTCTTGTTGTTGGTGGTCGTTGTTCGTTGTTCGTTGTTCTGGTTGTTGTTCGTTGATCTGGTGGTTGTTCGTTGTTCTGGTTGTTGGCGTCATTTGTTCTGGTTGTTGATGGTCGTTGTTCGTTGTTCGTTGTTCTGGTTGTTGGCGTCATTTGTTCTGGTTTTTGGTGGTCGTTGTTCGTTGATCTGGTTGTTGTTCGTTGTTCGTTGATCTGGTGGTTGTTCGTTGTTCTGGTTGTTGGCGTCATTTGTTCTGGTTGTTGGCGTCATTTGTTCTGGTTGTTGGCGTCATTTGTTCTGGTTGTTGGTGGTCGTTGTTCGTTGTTCTGGTTGTTGTTCGTTGTTCGTTGTTCTGGTTGTTGGCGTCATTTGTTCTGGTTGTTGGTGGTCGTTGTTCGTTGATCTGGTGGTTGTTCGTTGTTCTGGTTGTTGGTGTTAGAAGTTCAGGTCGTTGTTCTTGTGGTTGATGTTCGTTGTTCTGGTTGTTCATGTTCGTTGTTCTAGTTGTAGATGTTCGATGTTTTGGTTGTTGTTCGTCGTTCTTGTTCTTTTATGATGTTCTTTGTGCTGTTCTTGTTCTTGTCCGTCGTTCTTGTTCTGTTATGTTGTTATTTGAGCTGTTAATGTTCTTTTTGTTGTTTGTTGTTGTTCTTCTTGTTGTTTGTTGTTGTTCTTCTTCTTGTTGTTGTTGTTGTTGTCGTTGTTCTTTTCCTTGTTCTTTGTTGTTGGTTTTTTGTTGTTCTTGTTCTTGGTTGTTTTTGTTGTTCACGTTCATATTGTGGATGTTCTTGTTCTTTGTGGTTGTTCTTGTTCTTAGCGGTTGTTCTTGTTCTTTGTTGTTTTCTTGTTCTTATTGTTGTTGTTGTTCTGGTCCTTCTTGTGGTTGTTCTTGTTCTTTCCTATCCGCCGTTCTTGTTCTTTTTAGTAGTTTTGTTGTTCTTCTTGCGGTTTTTTTTGTCGCTGTTCTTCCTTGTTGTTCTTGTCCGTCTTTCTTGTTCTTCTAGTTGTTTGTTGTTGTTCTTGTTATTTCTTGTGGTTTTTGTTGTCGTTCTTCTAGTTGTTTGTTTGTGTTCTTTGTTTTTGTTGCTCTTTGTTCTTGTCCGTCGTTTTTGTTGTTCTTGTCCGTCGTTTTTGTTGCTCTTGTCCGTCGTTTTTGTTCTTGTTCTTTCTTGTTGTTCTTCTTTTCGTTTGTTGTTGTTCTTTTTTGTGTTCGTGGTACTTTGATGATCGTTTTTGTTGCTGTTGTTCTTCCTTGTATGGTTTTCTTATGTAAGAAATCATATTTTGTGTTTTTTGGGTCGCCCAACAGGAATTTGAGGTTCGCTGACGGAAATGTTGCCCGGAACCTCGTCAAAATCGCAAAAAAAAAGTCAACATTTTTCCACTTATGTCAGTTTTTTTCTTCTTCTTCTTCTTCTTCTATCTCCAAAACTACGCGTTTCATCGACTTGACCATTTAGTACAAAACGAAAGATGATGAAATTATCTAAAAATCCATACATCATTTGCGCAATTCGTAGCAGCCGTTAGACAAATATCAACGGTCAAAAAAAGAAGCCAGTAGTCTAAGGTTCGAATCCCTTTTTTTCGCTTTCCCCATTTTGGTGCATTCCACAAAATAAAATAACATCCGCATTGAATGTAGAATAAAATCCCCAACAAAGGAAATCTTACACAATTTTAACATTTACAAAACAGAGGAAGGAAATTAACCCTAAAATGCAACTACACTAGCATAGAATACATGAGAAACAAATTAGGCGGCTAACTACATCAATTTGTATGATAGTGAAGATACGATGGCACCTCTAAATAGAGAATTTAAATAATTAAACGCGTCATTTCTTGGAACACGTTTTTGAAGGATCCGCACAACTTCCCCCACCCTCCACTACCGTCCCCAACATCCTCCCACCCTCTTCAAAAAATTGGTTCGAGACACAAGATTCGAAATCTCGGAGGGGCCACCTCGCAAAAAACTTCGATTTTGTATAGGTTGGTAGCATTGGGAGCCCAAAAATAGGTCAATATTGACCATTTAGCTTGTTGCATCAGCAGCATCCGTCGCTTTAGGAAAACCTGAAAATCGACCTTTTTTTCAAATTTTTACCTTCATCAATAAGCCTGGAAGCATTCGGAAACAAATTCGGGTCCAAATTCATCTTCTCCTTCATTAAATCGCGGAGGAATTCCGCGGATTTCGGGTCCTGATCTTTCGTCTCCTCTTTATTCTCTTCCATGTTTTCCACCATAAAAACCCCTCAAAAAACACTCAGAAAACACAAAAAGGACTCTATTTTATAATCTTTACAACTAAAAAATCAAGTTCCGTTATAAATCAGACGATAAGTGTAAACAAAACTGAGAAAAACAAGAACGCCGGCCATGACAGTGTTGCATATCAGGATGACCAACCTAACCATTTTTTTTCGTTTTTCCCTTTTTTTATGGGTTTTAAATAAGAAAATAAAGAATATTATTTATGAAATAACATTAAAATTTAGTTTTTTTAAATTATAAAACGAAAAATGTTGGGAAAATTTGGTTTGTGAAATTGCGGAGGGGGCGCTAGATGGCCCCTCCGCAATTTTTGATTTTTTAATCGTTTTAGCATGTTTTTTCGTGTATGTGAGCAAATTTAAGGTTGTGGGTGGGGAATTTTGAAATTTCCGTGGGTGGTGAATTTCGGGGGCGTCGTTACCATGGTGATGTGAGGGGAGGCCGTTTTTCCCGGGGATCCTTTCCCGCCCACCGCTACCGCAGGGGCCAGATTGAAATTCCGTCTGGGGGGGTTGGTGAGAGGAGGGGGAGGTTTGAGCGCATGCACCCCCGAAGCATTTCAACCCGAGGATCCCGATTTCCCAGTAAGTCCCCATTTTTCGTCACGGGAACACATTTTTCTCCCCCCTCGTCGAACGAAAACACTCTCCCCCCTTTTTTTCATTCCCCCTTTTCTTCCCAAGCGACCCAGAGACACACATTTTATATTTTTCAATTGAACAAGGGGCCAAATTTCTTCATAACGTAAAACAACAATAAAAGACTTTACGAGTGATATTCTTAAAAAGTATATAAGGGAGCTCAAATAAAGGATAAACAACGAATAAGGCATATATATATCCAAGGTATTCTGTATATAGCATATATATATTCTCAATTTAGCTTTTAGGATGACAGAGATGGACGTTCAAGGAAGTGACGAAGGATCCCAATTCGCGACGAGCTCAAGACATCAAAAATACGGTACGCATACCCCCACCCCTGAAGATCATATCATTGAGGAACAATAGATTTGATTTCCTTCCAAGTTGTTGAATGGGTTAAAGGAACCTAAAGGGTTCGCTGGCAAGGATGAAAGCTTTTAGTTTTGAAAGGCTTGACTTGTGCTTTGGGAGCCCCATGGGAGGTGGGCACATTGGTCTTCCAGGGTACCAGCCTTTGGGAGCCCCATGGGTGGTGGGCATGGGCACGTCGTCCTCCAGGGTACAACCCTGTGACCGACCCTTTTCTTTTTATAGTCCCTCTGAGCGATAGAACAAATAAATTTCGTGAAATCGATTATCTTGTCACCTCGTACTTTTTGAAAGGGGCGTTGAAAACATGAAAAGACACGAGGGAAAAGGGTCACGCGATTTTTATTTCTTTTAGATGCGAGGAACGGCAGGGACGAGAGGAGGAGGATGGTCGACATCACCAAAGACAAGCCGATCAAAGTGAGCATCCGTGTCGTCGTGCCGGTGAAAGATCATCCAGTGGTGAGTGCCAAAACTTGCCCAATTACGAACTTTGTGTCGTATTTTAATAAATGATTAGGTTTAATTAGCTCATCAAACTCCCCCTTTGGCTTTATTTCCCAAGGGTGCGATCTATTGAGGGATTTTTTTCTAGTTTAACTTCGTCGGGAAGCTGCTCGGTCCGAGAGGCAACTCTTTGAAACGCCTGCAAGAAGAGACGATGACCAAAATGGCCATTTTGGGACGCGGGAGTATGAAAGATAGCCAGAAAGAAGAGGAACTGAGGGGTTCCGGTGATCCGAAATTTTCCCATCTTTTGGACGAGCTTCATGTGGAGGTCACCGCGTACGCACCGCCGGCGGAAGCTCACGCTAGAATCGCCTACGCGCTCGCGGAAATCCGAAGGTTCCTTGTTCCGGACATGAATGACGACATACGGCAGGAGCAGATGTGGGAGATGGCTCATATGAAGAATGGATCGAACGGTAACTTTTTTCAAACGGATTTCTTCTAATGATTTCTTCCAGGCGGGCCTCAGGTTCCTGAAGAGTCTCCTACCGGGCAAGAAGAACGGGTCGAAAGTCCAAGGAACGGAAGGAAGAGGCCTTTGTTGACTTTGGCCCAGATGTCGCCCACGAAGAGGACCGTCTTGAGCATTCTGGCACGCGCCGCGCAAAACCAAGGAGCCCTCAGATCGATCCATCCGTAAGTCAGTATTGTAAAAAAGTAAAACGGGTTCTGGAATGGAGGTGACGTGGAAATGGGGAAGAAAGGTTGGCGGCGCTTTGGCTCGTTGGCTACAGTGTTGCAGACTGCTGGAGTACGGAGATGGTTGACGATTGCTGCAGACTATTGCAGACTTCTACAAACTCCTGGGTACTATTGCAGACTACTGATTACTCCTGCATAGTATCACAGACTTCTGCAGACTCCTTCAGAATTCTGCATACTGCTGACTACTGCGGAGAGCAGATTCCTACAGAATATCGCAGACTTCTGCAGACTACATATTGCAGACTTCTGCATTCTATTCCAGACTCCCGCATACTATTGCAGGCTCCCGCATACTATTGCAGGATCCTGCATACTATTGCAGACTAGTGAAGACTCCTGCATACTATCGCAGACTTCTGCATACTATCGCGTCTTCTGCACACTATTGCTGACTTCTGACTACTATTGCATACTATTGCAGACTTGTGACTACTATTGCATACTATTGTAGACTTGTGACTACTATTGCAGACTTCTGACTACTATTGCATACTATTGCAGACTTCTGACTACTATTGCATACTATTGCTGACTTCTGACTACTATTGCATACTATTGCAGACTTCTGACTACTATTGCATACTATTGCAGACTTCTGACTACTATTGCATACTATTGCAGACTTCTGCAGACTCCTGCATACTATTGCAGACTTCTGCAGACTCCTGCATACTATTGCAGACTTCTGCAGACTACTGCATACTATTGCAGACTTCTGCAGACTACTGCAGACTCCTGCATACTATTGCAGACTCCTGCATACTATTGCAGACTCCTGCATACTATTGCAGACTTCTGCAGACTACTGCATACTATTGCAGACTTCTGCAGACTTCTGCAGACTACTGCATACTATTGCAGACTTCTGCAGACTACTGCATACTATTGCAGACTTCTGCAGACTATTGCAGGCTCCTGCATACTATTGCAGACTAGTGCAGACTAGTGCAGACTCCTGCATACTATCGCAGACTTCTGCAGACTCCTGCACACTATTGCTGACTTCTGAAAACTATTGCATACTATTGCAGACTTCTGACTACTATTGCATACTATTGTAGACTTCTGCAGACTCCTGCATACTATTGCAGACTTCTGCAGACTCCTGCATACTAGTGCAGACTCCTGCATACTTTCGCAGACTTCTGCAGACTCCTGCATACTTTCGCAGACTTCTGCAGAATCCTGCATACTATTGCAGACTTCTGCAGACTCCTGCAGACTACTTATTGCAGACTCCAGCGTACTATTTCAGAGTTCTGCATACTATGGCAGTCTGCTGACTACTGCAGAGTGCAGACTCCTGCATAATATCGCAGATTTGTGCAAATTCCTGCATTCTTCTGCAGACTCCTGCATACTATCGCAGACTTCTGCAGATTCCTGCATACTATTGCAGACTCGTGCAGATTCCTGCATACTATTGCAGGCTCCTGCAGACTACATATTGTAGAGTCCTGCATACTACATATTGCAGACTTCCGCAGATTCTCCCATACTATTGCAGACTACTGACTACTGCAGATTGCAAACACCTGAATACTATCGCAGACTCCTGCATACTTCTGCAGACTTCTACAGACTCCTGCAGACTACATATTACAGAGTCCTGCGTACTACATATTGCAGACTTCCGCAGATTCTCCCATACTATTGCAGACTACTGACTACTGCAGATTGCAAACACCTGAATACTATCGCAGACTTCTGCAGACTCCTGCAGGCTACATATTTCAGACTCCTGCAGACTGTATATTGCAGACTCCTACATTCTATTGCAGACTTCTGCCTGGTACAGACTGTTGGAAACTTCTGCTGACTTCTCCTGTGCACACAACCGGCCATCTCTTCTTCCCTCAGCCCTACAAAGTTCGTCACCCATTCTAAAACCCGTCTTACGTCACAAACTCCCCCTCCTTTGGTAATTTTCAATTATTTCATGCATTCTTCAGGCGCCCATTCGTCGTCCCGACCATCCGAGGAGACCTAATGGCCGGCAACATCATCCTCAACTAAAAAAACAAAAATCCAAAAAATAAGGATTCAAATAATTAATAAATTAAAATTTGGTGGAATTTAAAGGCTTTCGATCCGGACTTAACATTGACTAAAACGCAAACATTTTTCCAAAATAATTTTTTAAATTTTCTTTTTCTTTTTCTTTGAAAAAAACGAAAATTTTGAATTTCCTTTTTGAAAAACCCCCGGGGCCCCAATTTCAAAGAAAGCAGCCCCGCCGTACCACGCTGACCCCAAAATCCGTCTTTTGCCGCCAGAGTTCTCTTCGATCGAATAAACAAATATCATTTTGATCAAATTTCTTGAAATGCTGTTTGTTCATTTAGAAAATAGACAAAATTCTGGATATTGCGAAGTCAGAAGTGGGATCTAAAATCGGAAAAAATATAAAAAAACTTAATTATATTATAAAAATATAGTAATAATAAAAATTTTTTAATGTTATTTAGTCATAATATATGGACCAAAAGATGGAAAAAGAAACCGGGCCAAAAACAAAAAAGTTGGGGAATTATTTTGAGTTTTTTTGTGTTTTTCAGGACCAAATGTGGTTTTTTGCTCAATTTTTTTTATATTTGATTTTTAAACAATTTTTGTCCAGGGGAAGAACGATAAAAGTCCAATGGACTTTCATCCTTTTCCTCCTGGACGTTTTCTTTTCCTTATCTTGCACTGGATTATAAAAAAACCGAAAAAAAATTAAAAACAAAAAAAAACTAAAAAAAATTTTAAAACATTAACTAAAAAGCTTTGGATGTCGTAAATTTCGTTATTTTGTAGTTTTTTAACGACTTTTCGCCGTGTCTTTTATATAGAGTTTGAAAAATTTGAGGATTTCCCGGGTTTTTTCGCACTGTTGCCAATTTAGGAAGTTTTAATAATAAAAGAATAGTTTGAGGGCAACAAAGATGCGATGAAACCCGGTGAGAAAAGACAGGGAGGAAAGTCCGCTTAAAAGAAGTTTTAAAAACGTCTTTTTAACGTAGAAAAAACGGGATTGGTCCGCCATATTGGATGACGTCACTGGAATCAGGTGTGACAACTCGAATTCTTTATATGCTCGTAACTTCCTCATTTCTGAACCGATTTTCTTAATATTTATATCGTTGGAAAGCTCTTTAAAAGGCCAATAAACGTTAGTTATTAGTAAAAATCGCTCAGATAACCTGTTCGTCCTCAAAATTCGATATAAAGATCACCCTCATGTTTTACTTAAAAACTGACTTAAAATGCTCGTAACTTCCTCATTTCTGGACCGATTTTATTAATATTTATACCGTTAGAAAGCTCTTTGAAAGCTCTACAATTGTTGTTTTATACACAAAAAGATTCTGAACACTCCTTCACCCTCAAAAATGGCTCCGAACTCGAAACGCGTCCACCATGTTGGATGACGTCACCTTCTACAGTCGTACCAATTCCGTTTTTTATTGTTTTAAATCAACTTTTTAAATTTCAAATACGGACAACCCATTAAACGTAGAAAAATTCTGTTTTTCAAGTAGACTAAACCAAAATATAACGAAAAATACAATTAAAATCTACATAAAAAAGCAATACCTTTTTAGAAACAAATAAAAAAAAACATATCTTTTTAAAATGTTGGGAAAAAAACAACCAAAATATTGTCTTTCAGGCCTCTTATGAAGAGAAAAACGTTTGTTTTTGTATTTTTGTTTACTTTTATTAGTTTATTTATATGAAAAAAACGTTTTTTCACATGTTTTAGTAGTTTTTAAGGGCAAGATTTTAATTGTAATCAAATATATTCGTATTGCAAATCGACTATGTGTTTTTGAATATCCCTAGCAAATGAGAAAATTGGGAGAAAATGGATAAGCTGAAGTAAGTAAGTTATTTGGTGAGTTTTCTGTTGATTCTTGTCGTTCTACGCAG
Organism: Orius laevigatus; assembly: GCA_018703685.1. Classification (NCBI taxonomy): domain Eukaryota; kingdom Metazoa; phylum Arthropoda; class Insecta; order Hemiptera; family Anthocoridae; genus Orius; species Orius laevigatus. The sequence continues at coordinate 31,394 of JAGWEN010000333.1, read as the reverse complement.
GCAGAGAAGGACGGAGAAGCAGTCGTTTTGTCGGATTCTGAAGGAAATGAAAGATGTCGTTGAAGTCGCAGAAATTGCGGAGAATCGACTTTATTTTGTGACGTTTAAAATGAGAAAAGAGTTGAAAAGTACGAGTCAGATTCATTACTTCAACACCGACGATGTTTACGTCTACAACAATTTTTATGAGGATTTCGGTCCATTGAATCTTGGGAAGCTGTATAGGTAAGTTGTGCTTGGGAGGATTGGAATGATGCTGAGGGATGCCAAGGGTCATGGATGCTGCAGTGTTTGGCATAATCAACTTGGCAACCATTCTGCTTGTGCTTGCAACGATGGTGAAGAGTGCCATAGTGCTATGGATGCTGCAGTGTTTGCTATAACCTATCTGCTTGTCCACATTGCAATGTTCGTGAGTTCCGAAGTAGTGGATGCTGCAGTGTTTGGCATGGTCATCATGGTTGTCAACCATTCTGCTTGCGCAGATTGCAACGATGGTGAAGAGTGCTGTCGATGCAGCAGTTTTGGGCATGATCTTTGGGGATGGCAAACCTTCTGCTTGCGCAGTTTGCAATGATAGTGAGGAGCACCATGGATGCTGCAGTGCTTGGCTTGGTCATGGTTGGCAACCGTTCTGCTTGTACAATGATAGTCAGGAGTGCCATAGTGCTATGGATGCTGCAGAGTTTGCTATACTCATCTTGGTTGTCAACCATTCTGCTTGTGCAGAGTGCTGTGGATGCAGCAGTTTTAGGCATGATCTTTGGGGTTGGCAACCCTTCTGCTCGTGCAGTTTGCAATGATAGGGAGGAGCGCCATGGATGCTGCAGTGCTTGGCTTGGTCATGGTTGGCAACCGTTCTGCTTGTACAATGATAGTGAGGAGTGCCATAGTGCTATGGATTCTGCAGTGTTTGCTATAACCATTCTGCTTGTCCACATTGCAACGATGGTGAAGAGTGCTGTGAATGCAGCAGTTTTGGGCATGATCTTTGGGGATGGCAACCATTCTGCTTGTGCAGTTTGCAATGATAGCGAGGAGCACAGTGCTAACTGCTGTGGATGCTGCAGCCTGCAGTGTTTGCTATAATCATCTCGGTTGGCAACCATTCTGCTTGTGCAGACTGCAATGATAGTTAGGAGTGCCAAAGTGCTATGGATGCTGCGGTGGCAACAATTCTGCTTGTGCAGTTTGCAATGATAGCGAGGAGCGCCATGGATGCTGCAGTGCTTGGTCATGATTGGCAACCGTTCTGCTTGTACAATGATAGGAAGGAGTGCCATAGTGCTATGGATGCTGCAGAGTTTGCTTGGTTGTAAACCATTGCAACGATGGTGAAGAGTGCTGTGAATGCAGCAGTTTTGGGCATGATCTTTGGGGATGGCAACTCCTCTGCTTGTGCAGCTTGTAATGATAGTTAGGAGCGCTATGGACGCTGCAGTGTTTGGCTTGTCATCATGGTTGGCAACCATTCTGCTTGTCCACATTGCAATGATGGTGAAGAGTGCTGTGGATGCAGCAGTTTTGGGCATGATCTTTGGTGATGGCAACTCCTCTGCTTGTGCAGCTTGTAATGATAGTTAGGAGCGCTATGGACGCTGCAGTGTTTGGCTTGTCATCATGGTTGGCAACCATTCTGCTTGTCCACATTGCAATTATGGTGAGAGATGCCAAGGGTGATGGCTGCTGCAGTGATTGGATTATCCATCTTGGTTGGCAACCCTTCTTCTTGTGCAGACTGATATGATAGGAATGCCAAAGTGCTATGGATGCTGCAGTGGCAACCATTCTGCTTGTGCAGAAATTGAAGACTGCTGTGTTTGCTGCAGTGTTTGGCATTGAATAATTATCATTTGAAGGTTCTGCTCTTCGCTTTTTGACAAACTGACGCTGAAAGAATACATAAACAAGAAGATCGTTTATTGGACGGTGATGGAAAAGAAGAAACGTGCGAACGCAGCCTATTTGATCACCGCTTTTGCTGTTCTTTTTTTGAACAGAAGCCCCAGAGATGCGATCGCTCCGATTTTGAAGACGAAACATCCGATAGCACCGTTTGTCGACGCAAATATAAGTAAGAAAGTTTGCTGTATATGCCATTGCTGCAACGGATGGAGGTTCCAGCATATGGACATCAATCATCACATAGCTGCATTCGCAGTTGGACATCTGCTGTACTGCTAGCACAGTTTCATTGTCTGGCTGCGCATGTAGCGATGCCGAAGATTCCATTTCACTGCTGCATGCGCAGTTTGGGCATTCATTGTACTGCTTGCGCAATGTCATTGTCCAACTGCGCTTGAAGCAACGTCTTGAAGATTCCATAGCATTGCTGCATGCGCAGTTGGACATCCCATTGTACTTTTCGAGCAATCATTGTCCATCTGCGCACGTAACAATGGCATGAAGATTCCATCGAATGCTACTTGCGCAGTATCCTTTTGGCACTGCAAGAGCAATCAACATCTTAAAGCATGGACATCGATGTCGCTTTTTTCAAGATGGAGTCAACGAGGCGTACACAATAAGAATAATCGACTGCTTAAACGGCCTAAACCGAGCGTCTTATTTCGGCCTGATCGCCTTCACCGATTTCGATTTGGTCGAGTACGAAACCTACGAAGGCTCCAACCTCGACAATCCAGGCGATCTGACTTGGATGGTGCCCAAAAAGCTGATCGCGTTCGCCGGACCTTGCGGCGAAAGGAACGGCAACTGCCCGGTCGAATTCTACATCGGATACTTCAAAGAGAACCAAGTCGCTTGCGTCATAAGGCTCAATACTAAACGATACGACCCCAAGATGTAAGAAAACTGTTTTATTGACATAATGGTTGTTTAGCTTCAGAAATCACGGTATTGACCACTTCACGATGTACTTTCCGGATGGTTCCACCCCCTCGAGGAGCCTAGTACACCTATTTTTGGAAACCGTCGAAAAATGCCCGGGTGCTGTAGCTGTCCATTGCAAGGCTGGACTAGGACGTACTGGATGCCTCATTGGCGCTTATTTGATGAAGCATTACAAAATGTCGTCCAACGAAGCCATAGCATACATGAGGATATGCCGTCCCGGATGCGTAATCGGCGCGCAGCAGACTTGGCTCGACGGTATGCAGCAGTCACTGTGGCGAGCGGGTGACACCTACCGCGACCTCCATTACGGCTCACCCGACAAAATGCGCCAGCACAAATACGGCATATACAGCATCAAAGCGAAACAAGCGCGGGAAACCAAAGGAACCCACATGTCGCAGATCAAAGGTAACTGAAGCACTCAAAAGTCCAAAATAACCTTTTCTTAGACCATGGTCGTCTATCTTCAGTAGCGGATTTCGAAAAAAGGCGACAATTCGCTGTCGAAGATCTTTCTTACTTCCACTTCAAAGGTAAACTATGCTAATCGCATTTGTGACGTCATTTTTTGTTTGCAGAGCGTCTTAAGAGCAAGATGACGGATCGCGAAGAGGTCGATAATGAACCGTCCGATACACAAGGCGACCTTTTGCTTTCCGCCCGTTTGGCGAATCTGAAGAAAAAGAAACTCCCATAGTCCTGTTCCCAATAAAATTTATGTTTTGAATCGAATTTTTTCACATGTTTAATGTCAGAAAAGCAGCTTGAGGCTGTAAGTGTCGGAGTAGAGGTCGCGGTTGGTGTCACCTGAACGATGGAACGACTGCTGCATTCCGTTGTGCTGTTTCTGCTGGGTTTTGGCGCTTTGAATCTGGAAAAGGTAAAGTAAGCGCGGCCAGATGGTAAGGAATGCTAAAGTGCTGCAGTGTGATCTTCTGCGATGGCTACCCTTCTGCATCTCCAGATTGCAATAAATTTGATGATCCGTGGTTGCTGCAACGCTTAGATTCAGGCATTCCTTGCAACCATTCTGCTTCTGCAGATGGTGAGGAATGCCCAATTCTTTATCAGTGTTTTGCGGGATCTTCTGGGGAAAATGAGGTACTAAAAAGAGGTCTTTGAACACACACGGTAACCGTTTATTCCTTTTATCTATTATCACAACAAGAAAGACTTAAGAGGAGAAAAATGTACAAGGAAAACAATGATCTAAATGCCTTTGGCCCCTCGATATGCGGAGTACGAAGTCTATAAAACGCTTGACGCTTCCGGTAAAACTTTTGGGCCTTCTTTGGCCCTTTCGCGCCTCAGACGCGCCCTTTTCCGTTTGCCCTCTTCCTGCTTCTGCTCCCACAAGAAAAGCGCTTCGTGGAAATCGTCCGAGCTGAGGTTTCTCTCTTGTATATGGAGTATGGAGCTCAATGCTCCTTCTGTTGAGCTTTTGGTGAATTTAAAGACCGTTTCTTCAGCGAATGATTTGCCAGGAGATTTGGCTTCTGGTGTACGACATATGGAGACGCCGGAGATGTAGAGATTTGGCGATTTCGGTATGCCAGATTCGTGGATTGCTTCGAGCTTTTGGTTCTCCAGTGATGATGATTCTGATGACAAGGAAAAACTTGATATTTTGTCTCTGGAGAGCGATAGTGCTTCGATGTTGGGCCTCTTTTTGGTTTGGGTGTCGGATTCGTCTAAGCTGCTTTGCTCTGGTGACTGTTTTAGGCGTCGTCGGAGTTCTTCAGGTCTGTCGTCGTGCTGCGATGAATGGTCAGAGTCCAAATGGTATCTTTCATCTTTGACTTTAGGTCCGAGCTCCCCTGTGGAATGCGAACGTCGTAAATTGGGCGTTTCTTGGTCCAAAAAGACGCCGTTTTGGTGTACGTCGCCGATTTGGAAGCGACCGTCTTCACCTTTGGTCCTTATCTGGCGATAGTCGCTGCGTATGTCGCCTGACCAGTCGTCGCCCAGCGATTTTAAGAAGTCGCGGACAGTTTGGCTTTTGACTGAGTCCTGAAGGGAGCGTTCGATGGCCAGATTGAGCTCGGGATCCACTGAAAAGGACAATGAAATGGCTGATGATGGTTTATGGGTTGTTACCGTGTTCGATGGCTGATGTTGAAGCGCCTTTTAGTCTGATCATTTCTTCTTCGATCATCTGAAGGCGGGACATCTCCAATGCTATGGCGAGTTCCATGGTGTCGTCGCCGGTTACGGGCAGATAACCGGTGAGGTCGTCGCATTTTTTCTCCTCCTGGAACTCAAGGGAAAAATAAGGGGGTGAAGCCAAGAGCGGACCCGGAAATGACCTTGAAGGGACCAGGACTACCGACAAATGACCTTGAACGGACCCAGACTGCCCAGAAATGTCACCGTTTCTTCCCTACCCAACCCTTCTGCAGCTCAAGACCGGCGACATCTCATCTAGTGGACATGCTAACCCATATTATCCCCTGTAGTAGACCAGCTTTTACCTTCTTCTCGTCATTTCCTCTTGAAATCTCAACCCTCCTCTTCTTAACCAGGCAAGTCGTCCCCACAATAACGGCCTTAGGCGTTTTCAAATACGGCCGCCCTAAGATCTCAGAGAGCTTTTCCGTCACCTCTTCGAATTCCGTAAGTTTCTCTTCGTATTCAGCTTTTTTGGGTATGTCGTCGATAAAAAACGCGTGGACGTAGCATCCGCACAGGACACGCCTCGCTTTCAACAGCTCCTTAACGCCATCTTCCAAGAAAACAGCGCAGTTTTCCCCTTCTAAGAAAAGTTAAACAAATACAAAATTGTGTTTTTCCTTACTGTCTTTATTCGTTATGGCCAAATTCGCCATTTTCTGCTTGACGCTTTTCATGAGCGGCTCTTCCATCTTCCGCGACATCTCGTGCTTGCGGAATTTGCTGTAGTAGTTGAGGAATTTTGCTAGATCGCTGGATTCGCGGGATGTCCGGATGGCGTCGGAGAGTACGATGGCTTGTTTCTGCTCTGCTTTTTGTACAGCTTCGAGGCGGTTGCAGCGGAAATATCCGCCAGTGGAAGAACTATGCTTTTTCCACGATTCGAGACATATCCAGCAGAAATCGTGCTTGCATTTGAAGCATCGTATATGGTTGCATCCGTCCCCTTTTTGTATATGCGAGCCGCAGTTCGGGCAAGGCTTGGAGTTGGTCACGATCCACAAGCTGTTTGCGATCTCGTGGAAATTTGAAGCGTCGATGTTGTCCGGTTGGATTTTCGCGATTCGCCCCATCCAGCTGCTGTATTCATCGCATGTCGACGGCACGTGGGCGTCTTGTGCGCAGTCCCAGCAGAAAAAGTGCCCTATGCCGCAATCGACGCTTTTCGAAGCGCCTTCCAGCTTGACGGCCCTTTTGCAGTTCTTCACCGGGCACCATTTGATCTTCGGGCTTTCCTCCACGAAATTTTTGATATCGAAAAACAAATAATTGTCCAAAACGTGCTTCGGGACTGTTTCAAACAGGAATTCTAAAGTAACGAACACGCTGCAGCTTGTCTCCGGGCAAAGGATCCTTGAAACTTCCCCTTCTGATATTTTATTCGTCAAATATATCTTCCAGCAATCCGGACAGAATTTGTGTCCGCATTTTAAATTTTTGCCGCTTTCGTGGCTCAAAAGGCATATCCCGCATTCGAAATCGGTTTCGACGTCGAATCGTACGCTTTCGTCGAAATTCGGCGTTGGAACTCCCGCGTTTATGCAGCACAGAGTAGGGTCTTCTATCCATTTTTCCAAAAGCGTTTCTCTAGACCATTCTAAAAAAGGATCAAAACATGGAAAATGAGGGTCAATTACCGTTTTCTCGTAGGAGCGCTTGTGCTGTCGACAAACTGACGTTGAGCATGTCCGAAGTGTCTAAAAGCAGTTCGTCTTTTACTTCTCGGAGATCTTCAGGCTTCAAGCCGGAATAGAGCTGCTCTGACCAGACTAATGATGAGTTTGAACTTATTTCAGCTTCGTTGATGATGTCATTGGTTTCGGTCTGCAATGGATATACATATATATATAATCTATAGATCTTGGACTTACGAAAACCATTTTGGCTTCAAGAAGGCGTGCTAGGTTATGATGACGTTTCGCTGTCGCTAAGTCGCATGCGGTCATCCTTTCGTTGTTTTCGGCGAAGACTGAAGAACCTGCGGCGATGAGGAGTTGGGCGCAGCGGGTGAGACCGTTGGCCGCTGCGTGGTGGAGCGCTGTATTCCCTTCGACATCTTTGGTGTCGATTTCTATCTTTTCTTTTTCGCCAGTGTCCAAAACTGCTCCGCGCCATTGAAGCACGATGGAGACGCAGGTTGATTTGCGCTCGTGCGCAGAATATGATTTGTGCTGCACTAGGGCGCAGCAGGCGTGCAGCACTGTTTCATTAGAGCCGTTCCTTTTGTTCGGATTCCCTCCAGAATCGTTGAGGAACATCCTGGAATGTACGGTGAGCACCACATTGGGGTAGGACCGGGCATACCTTAAAAGATGCTTCATCCCATGCTTTGCGGCATAATGGAGCGCCGTGTTGTGATTATGGGCTTCTCCAAAGCTTAAATTCGGGTCGAAATTCTTCCGAACTTCGGGGCTCCCTTGGTAAACCTGAAAAAGAAGAAAAAGGCTTCGTTTTGGGGACAAAATCGCATTACCTGCATAGCAGCGAATTCGTCGCCATTTTGTATGAACTTTTTGAACTTGGAAGACGGGCTGCCCATGGTCGCTATTTATTCGGAAAAAGTATCATTTTTGAGTTTTCTTGAGGTTCGAGGGAGGTTTCGGTCGGGGGAGGGAAATTCGGGTGGGCGGAAAACGCGTGGGGGGTTTCGATCAATAGCACCCCCATGACGTCACAAAATCAAAGATACGACGTCATTGATGAAGTGAATTTCGCATTTTCCGGGTCCAAACAATAAAACTAACATCAATAATTTTATATTTTCAAACATAAAATACACAAACATCAACAAAAATCAACAATTTATTGTCTCCTTTGACTTTATTGTCACGTTTTCGATTATTTTCTCGCTAAAACACAGCCCTAAAATACTTGGGGGAAAAATAAATGCAAAAATTGACATTTCGATATGTCGATGGAATGCTTTCGGGGTTTTGATATGGAGTTTCGGATTTTATCCGCTAGGGGATTGACACCACCCCTTTGACGAATTTTGAGCAAAATTAAAGATAACGTTTAATACTATTTTGAGATCAAAATTTCGGTTTCGGGCTGCTCTAAGCGCCTTCTTTTTCGTCTTTTCCGCTTTCTTGGCGTCTGTAGTTTTTGGGGATGAAGTAGGTCATGAGTGTGCCAAGCGCCAGCGTCGCTGAGAGTCCCCAGCCGGCGTTTTTCGTCCCGAATGCTTCGATTGCGCCGGAATAGCCGAGGGTGAAGAGAATCCCGAAGATTTGGCAGAAACCATTGAGGATGCCCACTGATGTCCCTTCAGGTTCCGGATATGTAAGCTCGGCAGCCAGCTCGAAACCGACAGGAAGGTACCCGGTCATGAAAAAACTTCAAAAAAAATCAAAAAAACCTCTTTTTTTTCCCTTACCCGAGAAATCCAGCAGTGACGTATACGATTGATATGTAACCAGCGTCTAACGTCGAGTTGTACACGATAAGCCCGATAAGTGAAAACAAATAAACGACCAGTGTGACCTCCCTGGAACAAAAAGGAAGGTTTCAAAAGATCATTTAGGTTATGAACTTACTTGAATTTGTGAGTTTTGTCGAGTACGAATCCGGAAAGGCAAGATCCGAGAGTTCCGAGGAGTACGATGGTTAGTCCGATCCTTCCGGCGTCTGCGGAAGCGTTCTGGAATCGAAAAAATGATTGCGATTAAGGCTCATCACCTCCAGCTACCTCCTCCACCATCTCCCACCTTCCCATCATCTCCCCTTCCTCCCCATCCCCACCCTTCACCACCCTATACCTTCCCTCACCCTCCATTACCATTACCACCCTCCCATCACCTCCCACCTTCCCTAACCATCCCTAACCATTCCCACCCTCCCATCACCTCCCACCCTTCCGTCCATTCCTACACCCACCCATCACCTCCCACCTTCCCTAACCATTCACACCCTCCCATCACCTCCCACCCTCCCGTCCCCTTCCCACACTCCCAACTCCCCCACCCTCCCATCCTCCCAACTCCCCCCACCCTCCCATCCCCCACTCCCCCCACCCTCCCATCCTCCCAACTCCCCCCACCCCCACCCACTCCCATCCTCCATCACTTTCCCCCCTCCCATCACCTTCCGTCCCTCCCATTAACTCCCAAACTCCCATCTCCCCCACCCTCCCACCATCCTACCTTCACATCACCTCCCACACCCTCCTATCTCCCCCAACCTCCCATCACCTCATACCTTCCCTTCACCTCCCAACCCTCTAATCACTTCCCACCCTCCCATCTCCCCCTACCATCCCATCAAATTCCAACCATCCCATCACCTCCAATACCCTCCAATAAACCCCTACTTCCATCACCTCCCAACCCTCCAATCACCGCCCAAAACTCCCTTCACCTATCAATCCTCTCATCACCTCCCAGGCCTCCCATCACCCCTACCTTTCCATCACCTCCCACCCCATCCTCCGATCACCTCCCACCCCATCCTCCGATCACCTCCCACCCCATCTTCCGATTACCTCCCAACACCTCCTAATCTTCCCATCACCTCCTAACATTCCCATCACCTCCCTACCCTCCCATCAAATCCTAACCTTCCCATCACCTCCTAACATTCCCATCACCTCCCTACCCTCCCATCACATCCTAACCTTCCCATCACCTCCTAACCTTCCCATCACCTCCCTACCCTCCCATCAACTCCTAACATTCCCATCACCTCTTAACCTTCCCATCACATCCCTACCCTCCCATCACCCCTACCTTCCCATCACCTCCTAACCTTCCCATCACCTCCTAACCTTCCCATCACCTCCTAACCTTCCCATCACCTCCTAACCTTCCCATCACCTCGTAACCTTCCCATCACCTCCTAACCTTCCCATCACCTCCCTACCCTCCCATCACCTCCTAACCTTCCCATCACCTCCTAACCTTGCCATCACCTTCCTACCCTCCCATCAACTCCTAACATTCCTATCACCTCTCAACCTTCCCATCACGTCCCTACCCTCCCATCGCCTTCCCCTACCTCCCCATCCTCCCATCACCTCCCCTACCTCCCATCACCTCCCCTACCTCCCATCACCTCCCATATCTCTCCATCCTCCCATTACCTCCCCTATCTCTCCATCCTCCCATCACCTCCCCATCATCCCCCTCTTTCCTCCCTTTTTGTGCCAAATTTATACCACCCATTGCCTCAACCCCCCTAGGGATTGATTCAATTCTATTACCTCAAAGTGCGTCGTGATGACTTTGTTGAGTAGAGTGGAAAGCGCGTAAAAGACGCCGACGTTGATACCATAAGAAACGAGAAGCAGAATGTAACCGAAATTGGAAAGGAGACGTTTCATCGATCCTAAGAAATCCGGCGTTTCCTCTTTCTGCTTGAGGGCCGCCTGGCTAGGAGGCAACGGAGGCTGCTCTTCAAAAACTGAAAAACCGATGACGTCATAAGCGGCCATCTTGGAAATAACTCACGGAAAATGATGAGGACGAGAAGTATAGAAGTGAACCCGGCGACGGATTTGAAAAGAATCCCAAGCCGCCCTTCGATCTCATTGGTGTCCTCAACATCAGGAACCACTGAAGGAGGAATCAAAAATCCCAAAGCGACTCCTAACTGCAAAATCAAAAATCCTAATTTTTCGAAAATTTTACAAGTCAAAACGTGTTTTAGCCTCAAAAACGTGCTTTTAGAGAAAAAATGTGTATTTTGCAGTGCTCGTTACAAAAAGTGCTTAATAAGAATTGAAACCTTGTGTCCTTCAATAAATGTGAGCTCTGTAAAAATACAGATGTTTGTTTTGATATATATTTATATATATATGATATACAAGGTGTGTCAGCTAGTGTAGACCAGCAGATTATCCACCAAAGTTTTGTCCATACGAAAACAAGTATCCGAGCATCCCCCCTTGGAAACTTCATAATTTTGGGTATTATTAAAAAAACGTTTTAAGTAAAAGTTACTGGAAATCAAGTGTAGAATCGTTTTTTATCGTCAAAACATAGGGTTTTTGTATAAAATAACGAAGTTAGGGTCGTTCTGGAGCGCCCTGTAGGTCGGATCAAAAAGTTATTGATGCCAATGGATTCTTTGCTTAAAATTAAGGGGGGTTTACTTCGATACTTTTTTTCGTCAGGGCAAAATTGAGGCTGGTCCATGCTGGCACACTTTGTATATGATATTTGGTACCTGATTTCCAAAGACTCCGATGCTGCACGCGCTGGAAACTTGGTCTTGTCCGAACCAAACGGCGGCTAACCTCGCAGGAACGGAAAGGACAAAAACCTGCGAGATGGCGACGATGGTGTGGCCGAAGAATCCGATCGGGAACGATCCCGGAGATGTGGAGAAAACTTTGAGCCATGAGCCCAAGCAGGTGCCCAGCGATCCGGCCAAAACGCACTTACGGAGGCCCTAAAATAAGCGCTGTAGGCTTCCTTGTGACGCTAGTTTTCCTTACGAATTTGTCGAGAGCCCAAGAACCGGGTACGATGAGGATTATATAGGAGACCATATAGACCATCGAAGTCCATTCGACGTATGTGGACGAGATGCCGTAAAATCGGACGACCACGTTTTCGATAATCGAATACTGGATCCACTGCATCGCGTTCGACGTCGAATAGAGGACGAACAACGCGAGCATAAGCCATCTCCTCTTGTAGACTTTGCAGTCTGCAAAACAAAAAAAAGCATAGTGAGCCAAAAGAGTCCTTTCGTTCAAAGAGCCAAAGAAGAGTCTTTGTATTGAAGAGTCAAAGGAGATGGCGTTCTGAGAAAAGGTAGAGTCATTTCTTAAGTGAGCCAAAGATAGTCCTTCGCTTTTGAGGCAAAGGAGAGTCATTTTCTTTAATGAGCCAAAAGAGTCATTTCTTGCAGAGTCAAAGGAGATTTCCTTCATTAAAGAGCCAAAGGAGATTACCTTCATTAAAGAGCCAAGGGAGAGCCTTTCACTTGTTTCTCATAAGTAGAGACTTTTCATTAAAGAGCCAAAGGAGATTCATTTTCCATTAAAGAGCCAAAGGGGATTCATTTTCCATTAAAGAGCCAAAGGAGATTCATTTTTCATTAAAGAGCCAAAGGAGATTCAATTTACATTAAAGAGCCAAAGGAGATTCATTTTCCATTAAAGAGCCAAAGGAGATTCATTTTCCATTAAAGAGCCAAAGGAGATTCATTTTCATTAAAGAGCCAAAGGAGATTAATTTTCCATTAAAGAGCCAAAGGAGATTAATTTTCCATTAAAGAGCCAAAGGAGATTAATTTTCCATTAAAGAGCCAAAGGAGATTAATTTTCCATTAAAGAGCCAAAGGAGATTCATTTTCCATTAAAGAGCCAAAGGAGATTCATTTTCCATTAAAGAGCCAAAGGAGATTCATTTTCCATTAAAGAGCCAAAGGAGATTCATTTTCCATTAAAGAGCCAAAGGAGATTCATTTTCCATTAAAGAGCCAAAGGAGATTCATTTTCCATTAAAGAGCCAAAGGAGATTCATTTTCCATTAAAGAGCCAAAGGAGAGTCATATTGCATTAAAGAGCCAAAGGAGAGTCCTATTGCATTAAAGAGCCAAAGGAGAGTCCTATTGCATTAAAGAGCCAAAGGAGAGTCCTATTGCATTAAAGAGCCAAAGGAGAGTCCTTTTGCATTAAAGAGCCAAAGGAGAGTCCTTTTGCATTAAAGAGCCAAAGGAGAGTCCTTTTGCATTAAAGAGCCAAAGGAGAGTCCTTTTGCATTAAAGAGCCAAAGGAGAGTCCTTTTTCATTAAAGAGCCAAAGGAGAGTCCTTTTTCATTAAAGAGCCAAAGGAGAGTCCTTTCATTAAAGAGCCAAAGGAGAGTCCTTTTCATTAAAGAGCCAAAGGAGACTCCTTTCATTAAAGAGCCAAAGGAGAGTCCTTTTTCATTAAAGAGCCAAAGGAGAGTCTTTTTCATTAAGGAGCCAAAGGAGAGTCCTTTTTCATTAAAGAGCCAAAGAGAGTCTTTTCATTAAAGAGCCAAAGGAGAGTCTTTTTCATTAAAGAGCCAAAGGAGAGTCCTTTTTAATTAAAGAGCCAAAGGAGAGTCCTTTTTCATTAAAGAGCCAAGGAGATTCATTTTCATTAAAGAGCCAAAGGAGAGTACTTTTTCATTAAAGAGCCAAAGGAGAGTCCTTTTTCATTAAAGAGCCAAAGGAGAGTCCTTTTTCATTAAAGAGCCAAAGGAGAGTCTTTTTCATTAAAGAGCCAAAGGAGAGTCCTTTTTCATTAAAGAGCCAAAGGAGAGTCCTTTTTTATTAAAGAGCCAAAGGAGAGTCCTTTTTCATTAAAGAGCCAAAGGAGAGTCCTTTTTCATTAAAGAGCCAAAGGAGAGTCCTTTTGCATTAAAGAGCCAAAGGAGAGTCCTTTTGCATTAAAGAGCCAAAGGAGAGTCCTTTTTCATTAAAGAGCCAAAGGAGAGTCCTTTTTAATTAAAGAGCCAAAGGAGAGTCCTTTTTATTAAAGAGCCAAAGGAGAGTCCTTTTTAATTAAAGAGCCAAAGGAGAGTCCTTTTTCATTAAAGAGCCAAAGGAGAGTCCTTTTTTCATCAAAGAGCCAAAGGGGAGTCTTTTCATTAAAGAGCCAAAGGGGAGTCCTTTTTCATTAAAGAGCCAAAGGGGGAGTCCTTTCCATTAAAGAGCCAAAGGGAGAGTCCTTTTACATTAAAGAGCCAAAGGGAGTCCTTTTAATTAAAGAGCCAAAGGAGAGTCCTTTTCATTAAAGAGCCAAAGGAGAGTCCTTTTTCATTAAATAGCCAAAGGAGAGTCTTTTCATTAGCCAAAGGAGAGTCTCATTAAAGAGCCAAAGGAGAGTCCTTTTTCATTAAAGAGCCAAAGGAGAGTCTTTTTTTTAATTAAAGAGCCAAAGGAGAGTCCTTTTTCATTAAAGAGCCAAAGGAGAGTCCTTTTTCATTAAAGAGCCAAAGGAGAGTCCTTTTTCATTAAAGAGCCAAAGGAGAGTCCTTTTTCATTAAAGAGCCAAAGGAGAGTCCTTTTTTCATCAAAGAGCCAAAGATGAGTCCTTTTTCATTAAAGAGCCAAAGGAGAGTCCTTTTTCATTAAAGAGCCAAAGGAGAGTCCTTTTTCATTAAAGAGCCAAAGGAGAGTCCTTTTTCATTAAAGAGCCAAAGGAGAGTCCTTTTTTCATCAAAGAGCCAAAGGGGAGTCCTTTTTCATTAAAGAGCCAAAGGAGAGTCCTTTTTTCATCAAAGAGCCAAAGGGGAGTCCTTTTTCATTAAAGAGCCAAAGGAGAGTCCTTTTTCATTAAATAGCCAAAGGAGAGTCTATTTTTTTTTCATTAAATAGCCAAAGGAGAGTCTTTTTTTTTTTAATTAAATAGCCAAAGGAGAGTCTTTTTTTTAATTAAAGAGCCAAAGGAGAGTCCTTTTTAATTAAAGAGCCAAAGGAGAGTCCTTTTCATTAAAGAGCCAAAGGAGAGTCCTTTTTCATTAAAGAGCCAAAGGAGAGTCCTTTTTCATTAAAGAGCCAAAGGAGAGTCCTTTTTCATTAAAGAGCCAAAGGAGAGTCCTTTTTCATCAAGAGCCAAAGGGAGTCCTTTTTCATTAAAGAGCCAAAGGAGAGTCCTTTTTTCATTAAGAGCCAAAGGGGAGTCCTTTTTCATTAAAGAGCCAAAGGGGAGTCCTTTTTCATTAAAGAGCCAAAGGGGAGTCCCTTTCATTAAAGAGCCAAAGGGAGAGTCCTTTTACATTAAAGAGCCAAAGGAGAGTCCTTTTTAATTAAAGAGCCAAAGGAGAGTCCTTTTTAATTAAAGAGCCAAAGGAGAGTCCTTTTTAATTAAAGAGCCAAAGGAGAGTCCTTTTTCATTAAAGAGCCAAAGGAGAGTCCTTTTTCATTAAAGAGCCAAAGGAGAGTCCTTTTTTCATCAAAGAGCCAAAGGGGAGTCCTTTTTCATTAAAGAGCCAAAGGGGAGTCCTTTTTCATTAAAGAGCCAAAGGGGGAGTCCCTTTCCATTAAAGAGCCAAAGGGGAGTCCTTTTACATTAAAGAGCCAAAGGGGAGTCCTTTTTAATTAAAGAGCCAAAGGAGAGTCCTTTTTAATTAAAGAGCCAAAGGAGAGTCCTTTTTCATTAAAGAGCCAAAGGAGAGTCCTTTTTCATTAAAGAGCCAAAGGAGAGTCCTTTTTCATTAAAGAGCCAAAGGAGAGTCTTTTTTTTTTAATTAAAGAGCCAAAGGAGAGTCCTTTTTCATTAAAGAGCCAAAGGAGAGTCCTTTTTAATTAAAGAGCCAAAGGAGAGTCCTTTTTCATTAAAGAGCCAAAGGAGAGTCCTTTTCATTAAAGAGCCAAAGGAGAGTCCTTTTTCATTAAAGAGCCAAAGGAGAGTCCTTTTCATTAAAGAGCCAAAGGAGAGTCCTTTTTCATTAAAGAGCCAAAGGAGAGTCCTTTTTCATTAAAGAGCCAAAGGAGAGTCCTTTTTCATTAAAGAGCCAAAGGAGAGTCCTTTTTCATTAAAGAGCCAAAGGAGAGTCCTTTTTTCATTAAAGAGCCAAAGGAGAGTCCTTTTTCATTAAAGAGCCAAAGGGAGGAGTCCTTTCCATTAAAGAGCCAAAGGGGAGTCCTTTTACATTAAAGAGCCAAAGGGGAGTCCTTTTTAATTAAAGAGCCAAAGGAGAGTCCTTTTTAATTAAAGAGCCAAAGGAGAGTCCTTTTTAATTAAAGAGCCAAAGGAGAGTCCTTTTTAATTAAAGAGCCAAAGGAGAGTCCTTTTTAATTAAAGAGCCAAAGGAGAGTCCTTTTTCATTAAAGAGCCAAAGGAGAGTCATTTTTCATTAAAGAGCCAAAGGAGATTCATTTTCCATTAAAGAGCCAAAGGAGATTCATTTTCCATTAAAGAGCCAAAGGAGATTCATTTTCCATTAAAGAGCCAAAGGAGAGTCTTTTTCATTAAAGAGCCAAAGGAGAGTCCTATTGCATTAAAGAGCCAAAGGAGAGTCCTTTTGCATTAAAGCGCCAAAGGAGATTCCTTTTGCATTAAAGAGCAAATGGACAGTCCTTTTGTATTAAAGAGCCAAAGGAGAGGACTTTTTATTAAAGAGCCAAAGGAGGGGCACTTCCTAATAAAGTAAAAGCATAGGCCTTTTCTTTATAAAGCCGAAGGAGACTTCTTTCAAAGATCCAAAGGAGAGTCCTTTTTCATTAAAGAGCCAAAGGAGAGTCCTTTTGCATTAAAGAGCCAAAGGAGAGGCCTTTTTCATTAAAGAGCCAAAGGAGAGTCCTTTTTCATTAAGGAGCCAAAGGAGAGTCCTGCCATTAATGAGCCAAAGGAGAGTCCTTTTTTCATTGAGCCAAAGGAGAGTCTTTTCTTGGAGGAGCCAAAGGAGGGACCTTTCTTTATAGAGCCAAAGAGAGGCCTATTTATATAGGTATTAGAATTGAAAGGGTTATCTTCCTATTTGTATATGCACAAGTGTACAAAAACGGTAACATTTCAATGTCGCCCATAAATGTTTAATTATTCCTTATCATTTTTTGTTGACATTCGTAGTAGGAAAAGACATGAAAAAGCATTTTAATGATTTCTTTTGACTTTTCCGAAAACATTATAGGTTGAATAAAAATTACCTTTTATCGGATTTCCGGAGGAGAGTAGGCTATTGAGGTCGGTCTCACGGAGGCTTATATTTATGTTTAGACAACGCACGTGCGCGATTCTTGGCACTGTCATTTGAAAGGCCACGTGGGATTTTTAAAAAGGCCGACTTGTTTTGGCTCTTAAAAACCCGTTTTTGGCTTTTTGGCTCCCTTAATGTATAAAAGAGCCAGAAAAAACTGAATCTGGCTCTTTCTAAGAGGTTTTTGCGAACTTTGGCTCCCTCAGCATTGGAAAAGGGAGCCAGAAAACTGAATTTGGCTCATTATAAGAGGTGCAAAATTTGGCTCCTTATCTTCTGTAAAAAGCGAAGAAAAGCAATTTTTTTTTGGACTTTGGCGCTTTTGACGTCATAAACTTTGGGGTCTACCAAACTGCAAAAAAGACATAAAATTTTAAAAAACATCTTACCCGGGCCAACAGGTACGTTTTTGTAATCCATATCACATAATATAAACAAAAGGAAGGTCTATAAAAATATATTTAGATACAGAACATGCTGGATGCTGGAAGACTGCAGACTGTCCGAGAATGGAGGTGCGCAAGCCCCTGTTAACCGATCGGACGGGGCGGGAGGGGGGGAGGCGAAAAGGGGGCCCTTTGGGGGGCGGGGGGGGGAGGGAAATGCCCCCTTCCGTCCCCCGGCTCTTATTTTATCTCGACGACGATAAAAAGTGTTGGAGGGAGATCCGAGAGGAATTTTTTTTTTAAAGTGTTTATTTATTGAAATTCCAGAAGTCATCATTTTTTATCTGACAGCCCACTTGCGATAAATATCCTCGAAAACGTCCCTTAAAACGGCAATTTGTTTAAATTATTATATTTATTACTGTTATTAGGTCGTTTTCGGTAATTGGTAAGCTTGTTTTCTTACGAAATAGAGTTCGTTTATGGTTTTTTAACGGCTTACTAGATTTCCCGCCTTTTTTCCTTCCACGGCCTCCTTGAGTTTCCCGCGCTTTTCTGTTTTTTTGAGAGGGTATTCAATTTTTCTGAAAAGACCTAATATGAAGGTCAATATTTGATGAAAATTTGATCAAATTATAAATGGTTTTTGAGGGAAAAAAAATCGAAAAGTTGCGTTTTCGTGAATTGGAGGTTTTCCCGCCTTTTTTTGATGCACGGCCTTCTAGATTTTTTGAAATCTCAGGGCATAAATTAGGGACAATAATGGAGGTTCGTTATTGACCCTCAGGTTTAGTTGACGGGGAGGAAGCGACCAATTTAGTATTAAATAAATCCTCCAACTAATTTTCCCCGGCGCCATTTTTTTATCAATGAAATAGTGACGCAGCCACCCGACGGTGCAAATTTTCATTTTGATTTTTTTTTATTTGGGGGAAGTGGTGGAGGGTAGGGAGGTGGATAATTAGTTGGGGAGGTGCTTGGCGGGAGTGGGGGTCGGGAGGGTTAGGGGAGGTGATGGGAAAGGCGCCATATTGAATTTATTTGGATTCAAACTTACTTCTTGAGATGAGGGATGTTCGGCTGACTGTGATTTTTGGGTCGAAGACTTCACCTTTTTTGGGAACTTCAAGTTTTGCGACGTTTCGCAGTGAAAGTTTCCGTTCCATCTTCTCCCTGGAAAGGTTTTTCAAAATTATTTCGTATTTTTCTCGTCGTTCTTTGAGTGGGGTGATGGGGGAAGGGTCGAGGAGGGTAGGGGAGGTGATGGGAGATTGTTAGGATGGGGATTGGTGGGAGAGGGAAGGTGGATGGGTGATGAGGGAAGGTGGGGGTGGTTGGGGAGGTACCCCCCACGATAACTACATACTAAATGCTAAATTGAAACTTACTCGTTTTTCGTCATCTTGGTGATAGAATTTTTTTCAAAAAAGTGGACGGATTCTAACGGAGGGATAAATGAAGACTGACGTTTCCCACTGATATTCGGGATATAGATTATTTTATAATCTCATCTTTTTTATGTTATTTTTCGACGTATTTTTCGTATGAAGGAAAAATTATCTTTTGTTGGTGTAATAATGTTTTTTTATTGTTCCAGACTTTAAATAAGGAAATTTGAATCATTTTTTTTTTAATTATTGTTTTTTTATCTCATTTTTTATTGTTTCCTGTCACATGGAGGCGTCATAATTGAAGCGTGCACAAAAGCGAAGGTGCCAAATAAGTCGTTTATTAAAATGAGCCATAAAATTAGTGAGAGAGAAACCGAAGAGTAAAGAATTAATGCGATTTTAACGAGCCAAAAAGATTCAATAAAGAATATAGAGCCAAAAAGTTGCAATAGAGTACAAAGAGCCAAAAACGTTCAACAACTTATACAGAGCCAAAAGTTTTGAAAAGATTATAAAGAGCAAAAAAATATTTAATAAAGTACTTACCGATAACGAGCCAAAAAGTTTGAATACCGAATAGAGAGCCAAAAAGGTTCAAAACGTCATAAAGAGCGAAAAACTTCCAAAGCGCCATAAAGAGCCAAAAACGTCCAAAGCGCCATAAAGAGCCAAAAACTTTCAATAGAGTATAGAGAGCCAAAAACTTTCAATAAAGTATGGAGAGCCAAAAACGTTCATTAGAGTATAGAGAGCCAAAAACGTTCATTAGAGTATAGAGAGCAAAAAAGTTTCAATACAGAATAAAGAGCCAAAAAGCTTCAATAGATCATAAAGAGCCAAAGACGTTCAAGACACCATAAAGAGCCAAAAACGTTCAATAGAGTATAGAAAGCCAAAAAATCTTCAATTCAGAATAAAGAGCCAAAAAGGTTCAAAACACCATAAAGAGCCAAAAACGTTCAAAGCACCATAAAGAGCCAAAAACTTACAAAGCGCCATAAAGAGCCAAAAACTTACAAAGCACCATAAAGAGCCAAAAACTTTCAAAGCACCATAAAGAGCCAAAAACGTTCAAAGCACCATAAAGAGCCAAAAACGTTCAAAGCACCATAAAGAGCCAAAAACTTTCAAAGCACCATAAAGAGCCAAAAACTTTCAAAGCACCATAAAGAGCCAAAAACGTTCAAAGCACCATAAAGAGCCAAAAACTTTCAAAGCACCATAAAGAGCCAAAAACGTTCAATAGAGTATAGAGAGCCAAAAACTTTCAAAGCACCATAAAGAGCCAAAAACTTTCAAAGCACCATAAAGAGCCAAAAACGTTCAAAGCACCATAAAGAGCCAAAAACGTTCAATAGAGTATAGAGAGCCAAAAACGTTCAATAGAGTATGGAGAGCAAAAAAACTTTCAATAGAGTATGGAGAGCAAAAAAACTTTCAATAGAGCATAGAGAGCCAAAAACGTTCATTAGAGTATAGAGAGGAAAAAAGGTTCAAAACCGAATAAACAGTCAAAAAGCTTCAATAGATCATAAAGAGCCAAAGACTTTCAAGACACCATAAAGAGCCAAAAACGTTCAATAGAGTATAGAAAGCCAAAAACTCTTCAATTAAGAATAAAGAGCCAAAAACGTTCAAAGCCCCATAAAGAGCCAAAAACGGTCAAAGCACCATAAAGAGCCAAAAACGTTCAAAGCACCATAAAGAGCCAAAAAGGTTCAAAACACCATAAAGAGCCAAAAACGTTCAAAAGCACCATAAAGAGCCAAAAACGTTCAATAGAGTATAGAGAGCCAAAAACGTTCAATAGAGTATGGAAAGCAAAAAAACGTTCAATAGAGCATAGAGAGCCAAAAACGTTCATTAGAGTATAGAGAGGAAAAAAGGTTCAAAACCGAATAAACAGCCAAAAAGCTTCAATAGATCATAAAGAGCCAAAGACTTTCAAGACACCATAAAGAGCCAAAAACGTTCAATAGAGTATAGAAAGCCAAAAACTCTTCGATTCAGAATAAAGAGCCAAAAAGGTTCAAAACACCATAAAGAGCCAAAAACGTTTAATAAAGTATAGAGAGCCAAAAAGGTTCAACACAGAATAAAGAGCCAAAAAGCTTCAATAGAGTATAAAGAGCCAAAGACGTTCAAAACACCATAAAGAGCCAAAAACTTTCAATAGAGTATAGAAAGCCAAAAACTCTTCAATACAGAATAAAGAGCCAAAAAGGTTCAAAACTACATAAAAAGCCCAAAAGTGGGATACAGCACAAAGATCCTAAATAGTGAAATGAGTCTATCTATTGGTCTGACCTCATTTTCTTAAATGTTATTATAGCCATTTAAAACATAAAACCCAAAAAACAAACAAGGAGCCATAAAAATTTCACGTCCTTCGTTATCCGCGAATGGAAACAACCTAATAAATTATCGACATTTTAAAATTCAAGACGGTCATTCGGCATAAGTAGAACAATAAAAGTCCTTTTCCATGGCCGGGGTCGAAAATTTTGCAGAACCGAAAATTCGAAAGATAAAAGTATAAAGCCTAAAGAGCCAAAATGCCAAAACGTATAAAACGCCAAAAATGATCAATATAGAACAAAAATGTGTGAAAAAGAGCAAAAAAAAAGTCAAATAAGGAGCCAAAAAGTTAAATTTATTTATAAAAGAGCCAAAAATTATCAATTTAATAAGCGTCTCTATGTTGGCAACGTTTGGCTCATTACTCAAAGAGCCATAAAAGAGCCAAATGAGGGTAAGAATGCTTACTTGCGTTTCGATCCTTCCTCTCCAGACATTCGAGTTAAAAAGGAGTCAAAATGAGGAAATTACATGTTTGGTCGAGTGTCACAAAAAAAGGGAAATAACATTTCGCACTTGATATTTTTACATAATTTGCACTTAAAAATGTCAACTTAAAATTTTTTTTGACAAGGGGGACCCCCTCGAGTGTTTTCGAGTGACGATTCCTATTGAACTGATCGCGTTTTTTCCCTACTTTTTGTACGGAGAAGTTCGCATGACCTCGAAAAGAAGAAAAAAAAACTTTTGAAAAATGACAAAATTGACAGAATCGTTATGGAACGATTATAAAGGCATTTTTGAAGAGCAAATTAGCAAGAAAAGGTGTGGAGGGCATTTTTTAACCGTTCCGAAACAACCAAAAGAATTTTTTCTCAAAAATTAAAAATTATTTTACTCAATAGTTCAATTTTTTTTTAATTTAGCGATCGTTATTATGTAGCGATGATTTTTTTCCAATTTAGCGATCATTTTTTCAAAATTTATCGTAAAATAGATTTAGCGATCGTTTTCACGTTCTAGCAATCCATTTTAAGATTTAGCGATCGTTTTCTCAGATATAGTCATTATAACGATTTAGCCATCATTTTAAACAATATTTAGCGATCACTTTAATAGATTTAGCGATCAATTTTAATTTTTAGCAATTATATTTGACGATTCGGAGATCATTTTATCGATTTAGCGATCATTTTAATAGATTTAGCTGTCAACTCACGTTTTAGCAATCATATTTGACGATTCGGAGATCATTTTATCGATCTAGCGATCCTTTTATATAATATTTAGCGATCATTTTAATAGATTTAGCCATCATTTTTAATTTTCAACAATTATATTTGACGATTTTGAGATCACTATAATGATTTAGCGATCCTTTTTTCACGATTTAGCGATAATTTGATCCGACTTAGCGATCGTTTTTACGTTCTAGCAATCATGTTTGACGTTTTGGCGATCATTTTATCGATTTAGCGATAATTTCAATAGATTTAGCGATCCTTTTTTCATGATTTAGCGATCATTTTAATAGAGTTAGCGATAATTAAGTTTTTAGCGATCATATTCGACGTTTTAGCGATCATTTTATCGATTTAGCGATCCTTTGATACAATTTAGCGATAATGGTAATAGATTTAGCGATCATTATATCCGATTTAGCGGTCAACTTTCGTTTTTCACTCATGTTTGGCGTTTTGTCGATTTAGCGATCCTTTTAAACAATATTTAGCGATCGTTTTGTCGATTAAGCGATCCTATTATACAACACTTAGCGATCATTTTTAATTTTTAGCAATTATATTTGACGATTCTGAGATCACTCTAATGATTTAGCGATCCTTTTTTTCATGATTTAGCGATCATTTTATCCGATTTAGCGGTCAACTTACGTTTTTAGTAATCACATTTGACGTTTTGGCGATCATTTTATCCATTTAGCGATCATTTTAATACATTTAGCGATCGTTTTTAATTTTTGGCAATTATATTTGACGATTCTGAGATCACTCTAATGATTTAGCGATCATATTTGACGTTTTGGCGATCATTTTATCGATTTAGCGATCCTTTTATACAATATTTAGCGATCATTTTAATAGATTTAGCGATCATTATATCCGATTTAGCGGTCAACTTTCGTTTTTCACTCATGTTTGGCGTTTTGTCGATTTAGCGATCCTTTTAAACAATATTTAGCGATCGTTTTGTCGATTAAGCGATCTATTATACAACACTTAGCGATCATTTTTAATTTTTAGGAGCAATTATATTCGACGATTCTGAGATCACTCTAATGATTTAGCGATCCTTTTTTTCATGATTTAGCGATCATTTTATCCGATTTAGCGGTCAACTTACGTTTTTAGTAATCACATTTGACGTTTTGGCGATCATTTTATCCATTTAGCGATCATTTTAATACATTTAGCGATCGTTTTTAATTTTTGGCAATTATATTTGACGATTCTGAGATCACTCTAATGATTTAGCGATCCTTTTTTTCATGATTTAGCGATCATTTTATCCGATTTAGCGGTCAACTTACGTTTTAGTAATCACATTTAACGTTTTGGCGATCATTTTATCCATTTAGCGATCATTTTAATACATTTAGCGATCGTTTTTAATTTTTGGCAATTATATTTGACGATTCTGAGATCACTCTAATGATTTAGCGATCATATTTGACGTTTTGGCGATCATTTTATCGATTTAGCGATCCTTTTATACAATTTAGCGATAATTGTAATAGATTTAGCGATCATTATATCCGATTTAGCGGTCAACTTTCGTTTTTCACTCATGTTTGGCGTTTTGTCGATTTAGCGATCCTTTTAAACAATATTTAGCGATCGTTTTGTCGATTAAGCGATCCTATTATACAACACTTAGCGATCATTTTTAATTTTTAGCAATTATATTTGACGATTCTGAGATCACTCTAATGATTTAGCGATCCTTTTTTTCATGATTTAGCGATCATTTTATCCGATTTAGCGGTCAACTTACGTTTTAGTAATCACATTTGACGTTTTGGCGATCATTTTATCCATTTAGCGATCATTTTAATACATTTAGCGATCGTTTTTAATTTTTGGCAATTATATTTGACGATTCTGAGATCACTCTAATGATTTAGCGATCCTTTTTTCATGATTTAGCGATCATTTTATCCGATTTAGCGGTCAACTTACGTTTTAGTAATCACATTTAACGTTTTGGGCGATCATTTATCCATTTAGCGATCATTTTAAATACATTTAGCGATCGTTTTTTAATTTTTGGCAATTATATTTGACGACTTCTGAGATCACTCTAATGATTTAGGCGATCAATTTGACGTTTTGCCGCGATCATTTTATCGATTTAGCGATCCTTTTATACAATTAGCGAGAATTGTAATAGATTTAGCGATCATTATATCCGATTTAGCGGTCAACTTTCGTTTTTCACTCATGTTTGGCGTTTGTCGATTAGCGATCCTTTTAAACAATATTTAGCGATCGTTTTGTCGATTAAGCGATCCTATTATACAACACTTAGCGATCATTTTTAATTTTTGGCAATTATATTTGACGATTCTGAGATCACTCTAATGATTTAGCGATCCTTTTTTTCATGATTTAGCGATCATTTTATCCGATTTAGCGGTCAACTTACGTTTTTAGTAATCACATTTGACGTTTTGGCGATCATTTTATCCATTTAGCGATCATTTTAATACATTTAGCGATCGTTTTTAATTTTTGGCAATTATATTTGACGATTCGGAGATCATTATAATTACTTAGAGATCATGATTTAGCGATCATTTTATCCGATTCAGCGATCAACTTACTTTTTAGCAATAATATTTGACGATTTGGCTATTATTTTAATTTTTATCGATTTAGCGATCCCTTTATACAATATTTAGCGATCATTAATAATTTTTGGCGATTACATTTAAAGATTTAGCGATCATCCTGCATCTATATTTTTATACAATATTTAGCGATCATTTTGTTCCATTTAGCGATCGATTCGGGAAACCGATATTACGAGTTTAGCGATCATTTTGTTCGATTCAGCGATCATAATTAAACAAAAAAAAATTTAATTTAGCGATCATTTTGAGATTTTTAGCGATCTATTCGGCTATCATCGGATTTTACGATTGGGCGATCATTTTTTGTTCCATTCAGCGATGCTGAAATCAATTTTTTCGTTGGAATTTAGCGATCATTTTGTTAGATTTAGCGATCGATTCGGCTCACAGATTTATCAATTAGACGACCATTTTGTTCATCAGAATTTAGCGATCGATTCGGCTATCGCATTTTACGATTTGGCGATCATTTTGTTCGATTCGGCAATTTTTTTCAACAATTTGGGGATGTTCAAATGATAAAATATAATAAATTAAATATGGAGAACATAAAATAATTAAATAAAAGGGAAAAGATTAATAAATTAGAATGAAAAAAGCATTTTTTTGGTAAGACTGTGAAGGTTGACCTAGTCTTTTTTGTTTGTTTGGGCAGGAGGGGGTCTGGGGTCGTCCCAGTGACCTCGACTTGAACCTGAATAGCAGTTTCGACTCTCCGGAGCCTAAAAGGGGAGAGGAGCTCGAGGAGCTCCGAAAATTTTCGGCGAATGGCCCACTTTCACTCATCGATCCCCCCTCCGCCCATCCCCCCGCCCCGCCCCCTGTCCATACTTTCCCGCCTAAACACTCGAAATCCGGCCCCCAAAACTTTGAAGATGTTGAAGACGTATATAACTTGCTCTTTATCGGGGGCGGACTGGGACCTTAGGGTGTGGGTGGGTTTTCAGTTAAGGGGGCCGCAGAAAATTGGCTCTTAGACAATTATTTCAGCAAAAACAGAGGGGTTCCCAAACTTTTGACAAAAAAATTTGCTCTTATAACCATGATTTGGAGGTTTTTGACAAAAAATTGTCAATTTAAAGTTGATTTTGAGGTTTTTTTTGACGAAAACTAGGCATTTGTAAATGTTGATTTTGAGGTTTTTGACGAAAATTCGGCTTTATAAATGTTGAATTTGTTTTGGACGAAAATAAGGCATCATAAATGTTGATTTTGAGGTTTTTGACGAAAATTTGGCTTTATAAATGTTGATATTTTTGACGAAAATGGCTTAAAATGTTGATTTTGAGGTCTTTAGACGAAAATTAGGCTTAATAAATGTTGATTTCGAGGTTTTTTTGACCAAAATTAGGCTTTTTTAATGTTGATTTTGAGGTCTTTGGACGAAAATTAGGCTTCATAAATGTTGATTTCGAGGTTTTTTGACCAAAATTAGGCTTTTTAAATGTTGATTTCGAGGTTTTTTTGACCAAAATTAGGCTTTACAAAATGTTGATTTTGAGGTTTTTGACGAAAATTTGGCTTTATAAATGTTGAATATGTTTTGGACGAAAATAAGGCATCATAAAATGTTGATTTTGAGGGCTTTTGACGAAAATTAGGCTTAATAAATGTTGATTTCGAGGTTTTTTTGACCAAAATTAGGCTTTTTTAATGTTGATTTTGAGGTCTTTGGACGAAAATTAGGCTTCATAAATGTTGATTTCGAGGTTTTTTGACCAAAATTAGGCTTTTTAAATGTTGATTTCGAGGTTTTTTTGACCAAAATTAGGCTTTTTTAAATGTTGATTTTGAGGTTTTTGACGAAAATTAGGCTTTATAAATGTTGATTTCGAGGTTTTTTTGACCAAAATTAGGCTTTTAAATGTTGATTTTGAGGTTTTGAAGAAAATTGGGCTTTTAAATGTTGATGTTTTTTTTTGACGAAAATCAGGCTTCATACATGTTAATTTCGAGGTTTTTTAGGTATTTTTACGAAAATTAGGCTTTACAAATGTCGATTTTGAGGTTTTTCACGAATTTTTGGGGATATTTGCACACAAAAAAATATCTTGAGCTTTCCCACACCCCCCTGGGGAAAGCTTACGCCTCCAGTTTGGGAGCCACTGAGCAAAAATGGGGGGGGGTCTTCAGGGGCCAGTCCGCCCCTGCTCTTTATGGCTCCTAATGAGCGTAAATAAAAAAAAAAATTATTTTTAAGTTTTCTGGGGATTATAGGTTAAAAAAAACCAAAATGTTTGATAATGAATGGAAGTATTGCACTTTTTGATGTGAAATTTCGGGAGAATTTTTGACAAATATGGGACTTTTTGGTAGATTTGTTGTGGGCCAATAAAAATTGTCTTTTTGACGTTTTTTTTGACAGAAAAAAATTGGACTTTTTCATAGTGAAAATCCATGAAATTCCAGATTATTGGCCAATAATAAGAAAAAAACAAAATAAACAAAAAAAATTTTATTTAGAAAAAAAAGATCATATAAAAAGAACCTTAAAAATACTATTTTGACTATTAAATTTAGGAACTAAAAATAAGTTTAAATAATTAAAAATTAATAATTCTCAGTCTGAAAGGGTTTTTAAAAAAATGTCTTTTAAGAAGATTCCAAAATTTAATTTTTTACTATTTTATACTTTTGTGTACATCAGTCTTAAAAAACGATAAAATTTAATTTCTCTTTGGTTTTTAGTGACCATTTTAAGTACATTGGGTAGAAAAATTAACAAAAAAAATTGATTAATTTTTGAAGGTGTTTTTACCGCGGCAAATAATATGAGAGGTATGCATGTGGGATACGAGCGAAGATTTGTCGTGAGAGACGTACGAGCATTCTGAGCAAGCGAAGTTTTTGCGTCGCTCGTTTCCGGAGGCGAGAGCCGAGCGGTTTTTGTGGACGAGACTCGTATGCGCTTCCACGTTCACTTTAGAGATCGATCTGCGGAAAACAAACAAAATTTAGAGCCATTGACACAAATACTCGGATTTGGCTCATTACTTGAGAGTAGTGAGCAGCTAGAAATAATGGTAAAGAGCCAAAAGAGGGCGCTTTTGGTAATGAGCCAAAGGATAAGCATATTAGTAAAGAGCCAAAGTAATGACCAAGTTGGTAAAGAGCCAAAGTACAACTGCAAACTAAGTAAAGAGCCAAATTACAACAAAGTTAGTAAAGAGCTAAAAGAATTTACACGGTAGTAAAGAGCCAAAGGAAAGAAAAAGTTATTAAAGAGCCAAAGGAAAGGTTAGCAGAGAGCCAAATTACAACTGTAAACTAAGTAAAGAGCCAAAGTATATAAAAAGTTAGTAAAGAGCCAAAAGGAAAGAAAAAAGTTAGTAAAGAGCCAAAGGAACTTACACGATAGTAAAGAGCCAAAGAGAAGAAAAAGTTAGTAAAGAGCCAAAGGAAAGGTTAGAAAAGAGCCAAATTACAACTGTAAACTAAGTATAGAGCCAAAGTAAATAAAAACTAAAAGAGCCAAAGGGAAGAAAAAGTTAGTAAAGAGCCAAAAGGAAAGAAAAAGTTAGTAAAGAGCCAAAAGGAAAGAAAAAGTTAGTAAAGAGCCAAAGGAACGTACAAGATAGTAAAGAGCCAAAGGGAAGAAAAAGTTAGTAAAGAGCCAAAAGGAAGAAAAAGAGCCAAAGACGACTGATAGTAAAGAGCCAAAGTAAATAAAAAGTTAGTAAAGAGCAAAAGTAACGTACACGTT
This sequence comes from Orius laevigatus, assembly GCA_018703685.1. Classification (NCBI taxonomy): domain Eukaryota; kingdom Metazoa; phylum Arthropoda; class Insecta; order Hemiptera; family Anthocoridae; genus Orius; species Orius laevigatus. The sequence goes on along the minus strand of JAGWEN010000333.1, from coordinate 3,104 downwards.
AGTTAAGAGCCAAAAGGAACGTACACGTTAGTAAAGAGCCAAAAGGAAAGAAAAAGTTAGTAAAGAGCCAAAAGGAACGTACACGTTAGTAAAGAGCCAAAGGAAAGAAAAAGTTAGTAAAGAGCCAAAAGGAAAGAAAAAGTTAGTAAAGAGCCAAAGGACCGCACACGATAGTAAAGAGCCAAAAGGAAAGAAAAAGTTAGTAAAGAGCAAAGAGACAGTTAGTAAGAGCCAAAAGGAACAAGTTAGTAAAGAGCCAAAAGGAAAGAAAAAGTTAGTAAAGAGCCAAAAGGAAAGAAAAAGTTAGTAAAGAGTAAAAGGAAAGAAAAAGTTAGTAAAGAGCCAAAGGAAAGAAAAGTTAGTAAAGAGCCAAAGGACCGAACACGATAGTAAAGAGCCAAAAGGAAAGAAAAAGTTAGTAAAGAGCCAAAAGGAAAGAAAAAGTTAGTCAAGAGCCAAAGGACCGCACACGATAGTAAAGAGCCAAAGTAAATAAAAAGTTAGTAAAGAGCCAAAAGGAAAGCATGAGTTAGTAAAGAGCCAAAAGGAAAGAAGAAGTTAGTAAAGAGCCAAAGGACCGCACATGATAGTAAAGAGCCAAAGTAAATAAAAAGTTAGTAAAGAGCCAAAAGGAAAGAAAAAGTTAGTAAAGAGCCAAAGGGAAGAAAAAGTTAGTAAAGAGCCAAAGGGAAGAAAAAGTTAGTAAAGAGCCAAAAGGAAAGAAAAAGTTAGTAAAGAGCCAAAAGGAAAGGAAAAGTTAGTAAAGAGCCAAAAGGAAAGAAAAAGTTAGTAAAGAGCCAAAAGGAAAGAAAAAGTTAGTAAAGAGCCAAAAGGAAAGGAAAAGTTAGTAAAGAGCCAAAAGGAAAGGAAAAGTTAGTAAAGAGCCAAAGGAACGTACACGTTAGTAAAGAGCCAAAAGGAAAGGAAAAGTTAGTAAAGAGCCAAAGTAACGTACACGTTAGTAAAGAGCCAAAAGGAAAGCAAAAGTTAGTAAAGAGCCAAAAGGAAAGAAAAAGTTAGTAAAGAGCCAAAAGGAAAGAAAAAGTTAGTAAAGAGCCAAAAGGAAAGAAAAAGTTAGTAAAGAGCCAAAGCGAATGCAAACTTAGTAAAGAGCCAAAGCAAATGCTTTGAAGGCAGTGAAGAGCCAAAGGAATGTACAAGTTAGTAAAGAGCCAAAGAAAAGAACAAGTTAGTAAAGAGCCAAAAGGAAAGAAAAAGTTAGTAAAGAGCCAAAAGGAAAGAAAAAGTTAATAAAGAGCCAAAGAAAAGAACAAGTTAGTAAAGAGCCAAAGAAAAGAACAAGTTAGTAAAGAGCCAAAGCGAATGCAAACTTAGTAAAGAGCCAAAGCGAATGCAAAATCAGTAAAGAGCCAAAGCAAACAAACTTAGTAAAGAACCTAAGACCACGTTAGTAAGAGCCAAAGGAAAGACCCAGTTAACAAAGAGCCATAAAAGACCAAAATCGTAAAGAGCCAACGTCATATCAAGGAGCCAAAATCCACGAATAGAAGTCATGATCCTAATCTTTCAATTTGGCTCATTACTAACAAGGTTTCGCCAAATAAATTGGTAATTTTTCATACTTAAAATGGCACTGCTGACAAGAATATTCGTCAAGTCTGGTCATTTTGTTTTCCTTTTCCATTTCGTTTGAGCCCTAAGATTCCTTTCGTTTCCTTTCATCCTTTGTCTCCTTCGTCACAAACCTGAAATTGAAATATTAACAATTAAAATAAACAAAAAAAAACAATAATTTACACCTACAAAATAGTTAACTCATTTTAAAGCGGTTGAAAAACAAACAAATCGATGTAAACAAAGCAATGTTTATACACAAATCACTTGTATCAGAAGGATCTGATCCTTTTTCACGGTGAAAAACACAGCTACTCTGTGAAATTAGAGATATAAACTGAATAAATGTAATATTTATATTAAAAATTAATTGTTTTATCAATTTTTATCCACATTATTTGTGTCTAATATGCCATTATCAATAAAACAACGGTTTTTTGATGATTTATAGAATACGTTGTTGTGACGTCATTATGAGACGACTAGGAGATGTGAAACCTCCCGTAACTGTTATTGTTTTGTTTGTAGGTTATTGATGAATAATTTTGTAAATATTTTCGAGTTTTTCTTTGTAAAAGGATGCCTGAGAAGTTGAGGATAAAATTCGAGTGCGGTAAAACGGCGAAAATCAACAAATGGAAGGTGGAGAAGGGGACGATCGTTTACGACGGTCGTATTTTGTTGCTCTACGAAGAAAACGACGGGAAATTGAGCAAATTGAAGTGTAAAAACGTCGGCTCCGTTACGGAGCTTTTGGCCAAAGAAGGGGATGTCGTCAAACAAGGGTAAATATCACGAAAATGGGCCAGGAACGCGTGTCCGTTTTGGCGCCAAATGTTGGTACCAATGGGTTAGGTTGGTAGTCATGCTTTTATGCTGCTTGTTGCTCCATGGTACAAAAGAGCCAAAGGGGACGGCGCTTCCTTCATAGAGCCAAAGGGGGTGGCGCTTCCTTCAGAGAGCCAAATGAGGCGGCGCTTCCTTCGGAGAGCCAAATGAGGCGGCGCTTCTTTCGAAGAGCCAAAGGGGGTGGCACTTCCTTCATTGAGCCAATGGGGGCGGCTATTCCTTCAAAGAGCCAAAGGGGGCGGCTCTTCCTTCATTGAGCCAATGGGGGCGGCTATTCCTTTAAAGAGCCAAAGGGGGCGGCGCTTCCTTTAAAGAGCCAAAGGGGGCGGCGCTTCCTTCAAAAAGCCAAAGGGGGCGGCTCTTCCTTCACAGAGCCAAAGGGGGCGGCTCTTCCTCCAACGAGCTTGGGGGTTGCGCTTCCTTCAAAAGGTCAAATGGAGCGGCTCTTCCTTCAAAGAGCCAAAGGGGGCGGCTCTTCCTTCACAGAGCCAAAGGGGGCTTCTCTTCCTCCAACGAGCTTGGGGGTGGCGCTTCCTTCAAAAGGCCAAATGGAGCGGCTCTTCCTTCAAAGAGCCAAAGGGGGCGGCTCTTCCTTCACAGAGCCAAAGGGGGCGGCTCTTCCTCCAAAGAGCCAAAGGGGGGCGGCTCTTCCTCAAAGAGCCAAAGGGGGCGGCTCTTCC